>LPNX010195172.1:55472-79853 GCA_001517045.1 Pseudotsuga menziesii | reverse complement strand
GAAGAGTTAGGGGCGAAGCCAAAGTGGTTACAACTGAAGGAGTCAGTTGCATAACTACCCAAACTAACTCAAAAGGCATGTTTTTATGTTTTAATGTTAAGAAAAAGATGCGCGACTATGAAGGAAAGCAACCCACACATGATACACGATTTTACACAAGAGCATCCCACGAATATATGCATGCGCGACTCGTAAAACACAAAAGTCGCGAGTGATGCGCGAGTTGCACATAAGGAGAGTCACGCATACACAAAAAAACGCATTTTTAAGGTATTTCTGGGCATTTTCAGACTTTGGTGTCTTCTAGAAAGTTTTAGCTAACTGAACTACCTTTCCAACAGCGTAGAAATGAGGTCAAATGGAGTTACAAAACTCAAGATATGGGTCCTCCAAGATAGGTGTTTTTTCAGTGACTTTCATGAAGTGCCGACATGCGACGAAATCATGGGAAAGTGGTCACAGGCAGAGATGTGTCATTTTGGGCTATAACAATGTTAACAAAAAATTGAGCTGCCTGTCTGCAACATTTTAGATCTGCATTTTTTAGCAGTCTCAGTCCACTCCTCCATAGGTTCTTAGTCCACCGAGAGCTCAGTTGCTACTTGATACCTTTTCAAACTCAGGACTATCATTAGCAGGACTTCTTCAACATCTTCAGCAAGGTAGTGGCATCAATGTCATCCATGTTGGCATCAATGACAATTTTATCATCAATCTCCCCCTTTTTCATTGATGACAACAACTCATGCTCCCCCTATGAGCATGCTCCCCTTTTGTCTGCATCTCTCCCTTTGTCTTCATCTCTCCCCCTTTGGCATCAATGGAAAAGGGTGTCCACATACCTGTGTCTGAGATCTTTGATCACTGCTAACGGCTCCCCTGTCAATATGCACGATCCTAGGACCTGTCTCTATGCCTGGAGTAACCATCCTTTCTCCTTTGAGTTCATTCTCCAGCCTCATGAACTCAAGGTGTGTTAAGGTCTTTGAGAGACCTTACACTTGGCTTGCCGTATGGCAGCCATCCTCCCTGCTCTGATCAGCTTCTCCTATCTGCAACTGCTCTATCTTCCTCATCCATACCTGCTTCTTGACATCTGTCCTTTGAGCATTTGTTCCTTCATTTGTACTGGCTTTCCTTGATGAGTTGTCTAGGTAACTTCTCAAGGATTGTTTCCGTGTACTCCAACAATCTTGAGCTTTGTGCCCAACGCCACTGTAGCTATAACACCTCATCATACGACAATGTGCAGCAAAGTGACCGATATTGTTGCATGACCAACATCTGACTGAACTGTTGGAGCTTCCAACACTTCTTTGATCAACTTCATTTCTCCATGCTTGAGAGTGTCCTTGACTGTAGACATTTGTCTTCTGATTTTCAAATCTTCTTGCTGATGTGTATGAAGTACTCTTACTTTGACTGGCACATTCATGGGCTTTGTGTCCAAACCCACTGCAGGTGTAGCATCTCAATGTGTGACATGTGGCAGCAACATGTCCGACTTGATTGCATGTCCAACATCTAACTGAGACATTGGGGCTTCCAACCCTTCTTCTTCCATAGAATCTACAATCCATAGCCTTATGACCAAAGTTAGAACAAAAATAACAATAACCATTGAAGCCACTTTCATACCTAGGTCTCGTAGTTGTTTCCTTGATGAAGTTGCTTTGATGAACAGACCTAACTCCTTGTTTCATCTTTGAGCTTCCAAACTCCTTGTTGTCATGCGCAGGTGCCTTGGGAGCATCTTTGGACGTTGATGGACCTGCTTCTGGAGTCTTCGGAGACCAAGTACCATCTTCATATTTTTCTTTGTTCTTCTTGTAACCAATACCAGTTTTGTCGAGTGGAGATCTTTGGCAATCTAAGATCTTATCTAGGACAATTGAACTGTCCTGGAGCTTGACAGAGCTGCTGTTGAACTTCTCAGGATTCTTTGATTTTTCAATCTTCTTTCTGAGATTGACAATCTCAAACTCATGCTTTTGATTTGTCACTTCTTTTTCTTCCAATTGATCTCTTAATGCTTCCTCTATTCTCGTGGCTTCTTCTAGCTGAGTTTTCAGATCAAGATTTGCCTCTCTTGCTTCTTCAAGTATTTTTGAATCTTTATCATGGTTGTTTTGTTCTAGGGTTAGATCGATCAAATCAATCTTTAGCTTTTCTTTTTCTTCTTCCTTTTCCTTCAGCAATTTCAGCCAACCTACTCCTTCATGCTTAAGTTTCTTAAGCAACTCCTTTAGTTCAACATTTTGCTTTTGGAGATTATCCATATAATCAAAGGTTGTCGTCCTAAACATCTTGTAATCAGATTGATTAAGATCAACTTTGTTCAAGAACCAATCAACTTTGAGATCTATGTTGCATACATAGTTTATAATTCTCTGTTTAGCTTTCAACATTGCTTCATCATCATCTGCAAGAACCTTCTCAATTTCATCACACAAGCTACCATAATCACAAGAGTTCATACCTTTACTGGAGTCCTCTTCTTGTTTGAGCTCTTTTGGGGGCTTGTCTTTTGATTCCTGATTTGTCTTTTCAGGTTCTGGTCTCACCTTCTAATACTCCCTTTCCAACTTGAACCATAGGTCTTTTGCTGAAGTGTTCTCTCCTACACTTTCCTTCACTGAGCTGGGAATTCCATCCAAGAGGAACTTCAAGGCTATAGTGTTTTCCTTCTTTGCTTCCTTCTGTGCAGCTGTTTTTCCTTTCTTGTTTGATGAAGCAGGTGGATTAATAACAATTTCCCAAACACCAAACTTCTTCAGATAAGCCTTCATTTTTCTCCTCCAACTGAAATAATCTGTAATATCTAGTATAGGCACGTCATTGCTTGATGACTCTTTCTTTTCCTCCATTATGTCTAAGTATCTCCTTTAAGCTTGCTAGGCTCATGATGAAGGCTGGTTCTAATACCAATTGTAGACACTGAGAGGGGGGATGAATCAGTGTAAATCAATTTTACAACTTTTCTTAACCTGTCACACTTAACTACCAATTCATCGTTTCATTATTCTACCAATCATTTCATAAACTTCATCATTCACATATCATAACATTTAACTCATTAGGAACCATAACACAGAAGAACACCACACTATATAAATTTGTAATCTTTTTATATTAGTTTTGGTTCAGCTACAATCGTTAGGCAAAATCAGCACCTACTGATACATAGAGCACCTACTCTGCATCCAGGCCCCAGCCTGGTTTTCTTAGACCCTGCTAAGAAGGGTTTGAGGTATCCTAACCTCAAAAGCAAGACAAGATTTCTTTTACAATACAGTATACTTGTGTCACACAAGAAATCTCTGTCACATCAAAGTTGCTCATCTTCTCTGCTCATCACTTCAACTATTTGTCAATCTGTTTAACACTGATGCAATAGTCTTCCCAATCTTCTCTGTTCATCTTCTGTTGGTCAACACTATTCATCACTGCTGGCCAATCTATGCTGTTGGTCATCATCAATGCTACTTATCATCTCTGCTCAGCACACATCAACTCTGCTGGTCCAAAACTGTTGGCCAATTAGCTCATCAACACTTCTTGCCATAACATCAGGATCTAAACATGTCATCATCAAGGTCAGATCATTATCAAGGTCTGTAACATAGAGTGTACATCCTCAACAAGATCAACTTATCTCATCATCGTCACAGTTCATCATCAAGTTGATAGCTTTATCAACAAGGTCTGTCAAACATTAGTCTCCTTCATGTTGTGCACTTGTGCCTGTCAACCTTATATAACTACTACCTTATTTAGGGCATTCAAAACTCTGTCTGCAAAACATATCCACTTGGACTGTGGATAAAGCTTGCTTGATCAAGTTGAATATATGATCTTTGGATACCTTCCTCTGCTGTTACCTTTGGAATTTTCACTTGACTACTAGGACCTTGAACTGTGTGTACCAAGCTGCCACCTTCAATAATAATATGCTAATCTATGTTTTTCCTTTAACCTGGGTTAATTTTGGACTAAAAACAAGCTGCTTCCAGTACATCAAAATTCCACTCCACCACTGTAAAGGAATTACTTTATCACTGTGCAAAGGAATCACTAACACATCTCTGTCAATTTCTATGTCATATCAATCTGATTAATTTACTTGACTGCTGCTTAAACAACTTGCCCTACTGCTGTCAATTTATCCTTGTCAATCCTCTACTAACTTGATTAGATTTCAACTGTGGATGCTACAACAAGCTTTACACAGTCTTGAAAAGAGATCATCATTAGATATATCAGGGCATCATCACATCACTGTGCATCCATGAATGTTATACATACCTTGAACTTGCACCTTACATACAGAATTCAACAAGACTTGGACTATTCATTCCCACAGTCATCCTTTGACA
This sequence comes from Pseudotsuga menziesii, assembly GCA_001517045.1. Classification (NCBI taxonomy): domain Eukaryota; kingdom Viridiplantae; phylum Streptophyta; class Pinopsida; order Pinales; family Pinaceae; genus Pseudotsuga; species Pseudotsuga menziesii. The sequence continues at coordinate 75,477 of LPNX010195172.1, read as the reverse complement.
CAGTCCAACTAGTAGATGAATGCACAATCATCACTCAGTCTGTGGAAGTGTTTCAAGCCAAGCATCAACCTTGGTCAGAGGACTGGGACCAGAGTGCTGAGTTAGCTGGCTTATCGTTCAGAGATATGAGGAGTATGCTGCTACAGGAATATCAGTCCGAATATGGTCATGATTTGTTGCATAATAATCACTAGAAACACTCTAGACACTCTTGGGAATGTTTGGCTGCCACTACAGAGTTTGTCCTTCAACTGAGGATGACTACTATAGAGATGTTTCTCTAAATGATAACTCCAAAATCGGGCTGCTACAGGAAAAAGAAAATATCCAGTCTTCAAGCAAAGCCAAGTAAATAATTGTTACGGCACTCAATGCAACTTATCTAAGCCTGTAAATGGTGTATGGGACTGTCTGTGCGCCCTCCACAAAGAACTCAGTTGAACAATACTAGTGGACCAGCAAAAATGTGTTACTATAGCAGAGAGATAGTGGTCACTCTTCTTCAAATCGTGGTATTCTCCTTTGATTTCTCCCACGGAAGTGACTGAAGTAATACTGTGCCAGCCCTTCCTAGTCACACAACCCTCTTCTTTGATGGGTGTGCCCTCTTCTTCACACTATGTTCAATAGATGTTCCCTCTACAGCGAATGAACTCTTCATCCTCAAGTGCACCATCAGTAGACGGCCAATAACCACTAGAAAAATTCCATTCTAAAACTTAGATCTGAAACAAATATAAATTCTCTTCACGGCAATGAAAAGAAAAGAGAAATCTAAGATGATCCCTCCTCAATATATGTGTCTGGGCACACCCTTTTTATTGTTGGTGGTGCAACAAATTCAAACTGCTTCTTGCAATGAAATATGGGTATGTTTCAAGTGCTTAAAAAGACGTCATTATCCACCTTAACGTCTGCAGCAAATTTCAAACTGCTACAGAAAAACACACACACAAAAAAATGGCTTGACTGCTCCCACAAAATTTCCAATCTGCTGCTCATCTCCTGCTATAACCTTCGTTCCTGTGGCAGCCTCAGTAAACATCTGAAAATCAGAGCTAACCCTGAAATTTTTGTATTTTAAATGAGGTCATTGATAGGGGTATTTATACCCATTTTCCCTAATGTCTTGAGGCCGACCTGATATATTTTTTAAAATTTGGAGTCGACTTCCTATAATTTTATTGGGTCGACATTCTAAAAAAAAATATTTTAATTTAAATTGGAGCCGACATAGAAATATTTTATGGAGTCGACCTTTGACATAAATTAATTTTATGGAGCCGATCTGAGCATGTTTTACAATAGTTCAGACTTGTTCCCTTTTGCTTGGGGTATGCTTCCTCTGGAAATAATCCTTTATTAATACCATGGTTTGAAGTATCTGCTTTTTGATAAATTCCATCCTCTTCGGTACTGACAAGCAAGGCCACAGAACTAGTACATGCAAACTCATCAACAAAGCTGGAACTTGACAGAATACTAGAAACTAGATAATATGGGGGCATGATGTCATGGTCAATCAGGCTCTTGCCAAAGAGTTGTGATGCATGGTATTGAGACGTACCCATATCATTGTTAACCATCAAAGGCAATGCATCATGAGACAAGTCATCAGTTGAACTTCCTATTTGTCCAAAGGCATAAATAGATGCCTCAACTCTATTACAAGATCTACCTAATCCCATCTCACCCCATCTTGTTGTAGATGTACTCAAAGGAATACATTGTTCAAATCCAGCTGTAGACAAGCAAGAATTTGAAGCAGTTTTTGCCAGTTTCTTACCCATGACTCTCTGTTCCACAGTAGGCAACTTAAGATGAACATCCCCATCATGATTAAGAGTGGTATACTCTTCTAGAAGATTAGCTGATCCACCTTCCAGTGCATTGGGCCCAGACTTAGGCGTTGACATTTGGTTCAGATGCTTGCATGGAATCAGTAAGAATGCCTACGTCTCCCAGTAAGACTCTGTAAGGGTTGAATCCAAAAAAAAATTTGAATGCTCTGAAGTTGTCATGCCATCCACAAGACTCTGTGACTCACCTTTAGTTCCCATGTCTAAATGATCTTGGATGTTTGACATGGGTGAAAGGAGCCTCCATAACATTTAAATGCATTGAAGAGTCTTTGCTAAAGTCTGCTCACATCAGTCAAAAGAAACGTGGACTGTATGTTAACAAAAAATTGAGCTGCCTGTCTGCAACATTTTAGATCTGCAATTTTGAGCAGCCTCGATCCTCTCCTCCATAGGTTCTTAGTCCACCGAGAGCTCAGTTTCTACTTGATACCTTGTCAAACTCAGGACTATCATCAGCAGGACTTCTTCAACATCTTCAGCAAGGTAGTGGCATCAATGTCATCCATGTTGGCATCAATGACAATTTCATCAACAAAAATATCTTCAATCTTCTCCCAAACCTCATTAGGTGATTCCAATGCATCAAGATGAAAGAGGAGGTCTCTTGAAATGGTCAAGCACAAAATACCACAGGCCTCATCCCTCATGTTGTGCCATTTAATTTTTTCTTCAGATGCATTAGGCTCTGCCTCAGGTTCCATGGTAACCCTATATATACCTTTCTCTCTCAAAAATATCTCCATCTCAGCTTTCCATTCGAAGAAATTGAATGGAGTCAAGATGATCCTTTGAGATTGGTCCATATCTCAACAACTGTGTCCTCCAGTCAGCAGAATGTGCTCCCAGTCAGTGATGTCAAACCTGCAATAGAAATATGGAAGGAGAGAAATCGTTCTACAAATTTTGTGATACCATGTGGAAATTGAACCCAAGTGGTAGAACAATTACACTCACAAAATTGTTAATCAAACATGCAAAATTTGCACAAAAGGAGACTGAAATTGGAGCATAACAAAATCCTATATTGAATAAGTGTACATCATCCAACCTCATCAAGTAATAGGCTATCCAAATATATAATTACATCATATATTTTAAATCATAAGGATTCTATTCGAATTGGACAAAAAGCAGGCTTACTAAAACTAGTCAAATCCCCCATAAGTGCATAAAACACTTTCCAAATCTAAGAAGATGCTCATGAATTGGTTGAATCAAATATGCCATTTGATAAGTGATCTAAAGAGATCAGATCCATGCTTTTGGTTGGAGAAAAATAAGGAGGATGGTGAAGGAAAAAAACAAGGCATTTACTCTTAGACTAACTTTTCCCTTTTTCCTTAAAACTGATGTAAGGCAAGGCAGCTTTCAGAAAAAATAGAACTGCCCTTTTACTATTCTGGAATAAAAGCAGAGTTGCTAAAAATGTTTCTAGGATGATTCCAAAGTGATCCATGGCTCAGTTTTAGCATGTGTTTACTTCTAGGTGCAAGTGGAAGCCAACTAGCATAGTGAGGAATCTAGGAATCTAGGAATAAAACAAAAATGATTAATTAATGTCAAATATGGGTAACTATGGGTTGATTATTCTAACAAAATATAGGCATATTAATTGTTTTAATCAGCACAATACTATCAAATAGAGAGCTGCAATAATCATTAAAGTACTGAAAAAGGAAAATATTAATAACATTAGCAATATATATCATATCTAAGTTGTTAATGATAGACAACAATGTTGAAATAACAATAACATGAATATATTAGATCTAAACCAATTATAAATTATATGGGAATCTAATCTTCCTCGTGTTAACTCAAGAAGGGGTGGCCAGCCCCTTGAGGATAACCATAGTCCTCGAAACATGTCACACATATTCATAAATATGAACTAAGAAATAACATTCACAGTATAAACCTCAATTATAAAATATGACCACGCACCAACTAAATCAAGAAACTTGTAACAAAACTCTAAATATTCAAGTATTTACTCAGTCAAATACAAATCTTAAATGTATACAACTACATTTTTTTGTTTTGGTTTTTATTTAGAAATTCCAAGATGGGGACATCATCTTCGTTGTGATGACTTGTTGTAGTTGTTGCTCCCTCGCTTTCTATTGATTTTTTGGGCATGCTCTCCCGTACCATACTTCTTATACATTGATTAGTAGGGAGTGGAGATCGACATTGGAGATGGGCATAATCTGAAAAAACCAAGTCAATTATATAGATATAAGTGTGTAGTTATTATTGAGATGTGTATTTCTTTATTTCCAATATCATTACAATGATGTTTACCTGTTGGATGACTAGATGAGACAACTAAAGTGTTCATTGGTTCTGCCATTTGTTCCTCTTACAGTTGAGCATGAGAAGGTACATGCTCTACCATTCACAGAAGAAAATTTATTAGTACATGTCATCAATTATATATTTAAAATCATATTAAATACTTATGTTTATAGAATACATACATGAATGGATAGGCTACTCGCCACCTTCATGTGGTACTTATTTGGTATCTCTACCCTCGCTACTTTTGTTGCTCTCACCCTGAAAACAAAAAAAGACATTTATTTTTTGATGTAATCATTCATGAACAGATTACACAAGTGCAATATAATGATGGCCTTATTGGTTTTATTTACCCCTTTTTGCGTCAATGGAGAAATTGGGGTTTTCCCTGATCTTTTTCGATGTTCTGACACATGTTTAAAACCATACTTTAAGTCGGTCCTCAAGTATTCTTCATTGGATGCCTCTTGAAAAGAATTTCCCCGCAATGCATAACACCATGAAAATTACTTGTGATAAAACAATTATTTGTTCGTTACATTTAGAAAAAATTGGCTACAAATAATGATCATTTGATTCTTACAATCCATGCTCTTAGTTTCTAATATCCACCCTGGACGAGTTTGTGTTGGTCGTGTTTTTCTACTCTTTCATTTTTTGCTTTAGAGGTTTTGGGGAGCCTATGAAAGGTTTCAAATATGTTAGATATCACAACTTAAATATATTTAAAAGAAAAAGAAAAAAATGAACTTTTTTCATTGAAAATATGATATGTGGCATACCTTCTTGAACCGAGTGGCTGAGTCTTTCATCGTTTTCTCAATGCCTTCTCCTTTGCATCATCCATGAGCGCCTTCCACTCCTTCTCTGGAACCATAGGAGGATGCTCATACTTAGGATTAATTTGCAAATTATCCCTATAATCTACCCTGACATATTTCAAATTTAATCCATTTGTTGTGGTGACACCCTTTTTTGTTGAAGGTATCACCAAACAAGATAACCATGTGGTTCATTAGGTCATCTTTAAATTTTTCATTTTGGGCATTCCATCATGTATGAAAGGTGAGCCCAAAAATCTCCAATGCCTTGTTATGTAGGCTCTTATAAAAAACATTATTTCCTGCAAAAACAATATGATCATTAATTAAAAATAATTTGAGGTATGTTGATTTGAATTACATGAAACAAAACACTGAATTAATTAAATAATACATGCAAGAAGGTAACATGAAATGAACCCCTGCTAACCACATGTATTTCTCCGGGATAGGAACTTTCACATTCGATGCTACTCTCCTCTCTAACATCCTATGAAGTAGTAGTAGGTGAAGGGCCCTATTGATCTCCAACATCTGCTGAGTTCGTAGCATCTAAAGGGGATTATCAGTGAGGAGAATCAAATAGCCTCATTGGTATAGTATATTGATTATGTGTTGAATCATTTATACTACCAATACCTCCCTATACATCTTGTACTCAATGCATAGGTGTTATCTCCAAACACTCCTACAAAAAAAGAACTTTAATTTATTAGATCATCAATTATTGCTTCGATTTATTCAATCCTGGGTCTAATTATAATCAGTTTAAGAAGTTCTTGATTGGATTTTCTCAAAGCCTTCTTCACAGTTTACATTGGGTCAGTTGAATAAAATATATCTTCCTTGGCGACCACCTTGTCATCTTGATGTGGTGTGCTCTACAAACATCAATAAACAAAAGTAGTTAGTTTATTGTTATCATTACAAAAATTCACGTCGAAAAATAACATGCATATAAAAAGAAAAATAATTACTGTAATTATGTTTATGTACTATTACACTATCATTTACCTTATGCGACACCATTGGTGACTTCCTACAGTCAACATGCCACAATACCAGAAGCAAGACATGTTCATATTGAAAAATAAAAATTGAAGCATGTCTAATAAATGTGATTAATGAAGAAAAAAATTATTGTTAATATGGCAGTCACGTTTACCTGACCAGAAGTTGCAGGTGTGTTCTAAGTACCCCCTGCCACAATATAATAAGAATGATATCATCTTGAATGATTGATCTCATAAGAAAAATAGTGGTCAAATGTTAACAGTTGTAATATAATCATGAGTTGTGGTTACTATTACATTGATGTTTACCTCATCAGATCTAGTTGCTTGTGGAATCTGGCCACAATCACTTGCCACAATACAAGAATCAATAAATGTTAATACTGAAAAGTACATATAATTAAAATTGTTGCAAGAGAAAAATAATAAGTCATCAATCAAAGGTTGATTTAAATGTTGTATAAGATAATTACCCCCATAATAGAAAGCCTCACATCTATTCAATTCAAATTGTAATCGATCAACAACTCTTCACCTACAACTAATGATTTTGTTAAACATATGAATAAACCATTTCCTTCACTCCCCTCAAATATGTAATTGGGTGGATTATGTGTTATCCCTGGTTGTATACTATTTATAAACCCTATGATATTTCTAGAAGCTTTTTTCCTTCCATTAATTTACATAGTAGCTCCTTTGTTCAGATTATTGTTTAGTAGTTGTAAATAATTTGTTGCATCTCTGTATCTCCGCATATTATGCTCATATCGGACCAACAACAACCATTCATTGTATTTGTATCCTGGTCCGACATACTCCATCAATTCAGTTTCAATGCCATATTTGATCATTATGACATCCATGGAAAATATCCCTAATCCATGTAAAGACGATGGATCAATGCGATAAATCCTCCCATTTAGGAAGGAATCTTTGTCCACTTGGGGTAGATCATTGGGTAGCCATCATTTGAACATATGTCTATAACTCAAGGGAAACTCAATGTCACCTATTCTCTCATCATCATAATCACATGATCCTCCTTCAAAAAGAAAAAGTACCATGTGTCTACAAACTTTTCTCCTTACCTTTTCACCTCTAGTTGATCTTGACCTATTATATATTGTAATAGACCTCTCGCTTTCAAACTATTCTACTATATCTTCCTCACTCAAGGAAGATAGATCCAACAAGTACATATTTGGTGGTACCTACAACGATATAGAGTTGGTTCTATTATTGTTTGGAAGTACAAGAACTATTTTCTAATTGTCATATAAATATACAAATATGTATTATGTGGATATTGTGAATATGGATGACACTTTCTACAGACAATGTTTTGGTTATTGAAAAACTAAAAAATGGATGCACATTATTTCAAAGGAAAGTGCCCAATGGTGCTATACTTGGAAGTTTTCTTTCTTTCCTAGGGATAGAAACAGGTTTGAAGGGCACCCCACGTGGTCTTTTTATTATCAGATAATTTATTGTACAAAATATATTTGGTATTTTATCTCCAATTTTTAAATAATTTCTCCAATCTTCTATCTCACTCTCCCCTAAAAATAGAGGATGAAACAAGGAGGACACACCATAGGTGCTTTGTTAAAGGACATGATTGTTGAAGTATTTGTACAAATTGATTCCAAAGTTGTTCCTCCTCTATATGTAATCATATAGTAGTTTCCCTTTTCCATATTTGTTTCCAAGTAGATGATAAAGCAAACAAAGATATGGGATGATACCTTGTAAAAAAACTCAGACTCCCTCATAATAATTCCCACTTCCAAGGACAAATCTACCAATGGGTAAGAAACCAACACCTTTTATACATAGGACCAACAAGAGCAAGGACTTTAAACTGTTATCTCTCTCAAGGCACATTGTTTCATATATTTTTATCATCACTATATAAGGAGAATATTCAAACTAGATGATGTGATCCAAATGCATAATAGTACAGCAATAACAATTGAGTAAATTTTACAACATTGTGAAAGATGTGAAGCAGTAAGATAATTTAAACATAATTTTCATCTCTTCCTACTTTAGCTCTATGCCATGATTGTTAAAGTTGGTCCCTGAGATGCACAGTAACAATAGTACAAAATCAAATTCAAGACAAGTAAAATAATCAGAACTTATTATCAAAAGATACTATTTTAGACGTTCTTGGTGCTCATACACATTTAGGATCAGACCTTATCTTTCAAGAAAAAATTCACCAAGGAACGAGATCATACCTTGAGAGAGAGAGAGAGAGAGAGAGAGAGGGTTTAAGGTAAGCACAGATCTCAGAAGGATATAACAAAACAGACCAGGAAGAGGGTTGCAGGAAACAAGTGAAGGATAACTTAATTCAAGGTGTTGCATTTTATTGTTGTGTTGATAACTTAATCGTACAATTGCTTCCAATTTTCGAAATAATACACCACCATAAGCAGTGTCTAATATAAGAATACTTTCAATAGGTGATGACCTCCAAAAGGAATACTAAGACTTCTCAAATATGTGATGTCACGGGATGGAATCATCCCTTGTATGTATCACTATAATACAATAAAATTATGTAATTTATGATTATAAGAGAAACTAGAGAATATTTTGTTGAAAAAAATGTTTATGTGGAGACTGATGGACTTGTTTTCGACATGCAAAATAAATAAAAGATTCATGAAACCATGAGAGTTGCACTGAAAATAATTAACATGTTAGAGAGGAAAATATGCATCAAGGAGTAAAGTTTACAACATTGTGCTAGATGAGAATCAGTAAGATAATTTAAACATAATTTTCATATCTTTAAACTTTATAACTCTTCCATGATCCTTGTGCTAAATTTGGTCCCTGAGATGCATAGTAACAATAGTACAAAAGAAAATTCAAGACCAATAAAATAATCAGAACTTAGTATCAAAAGATATTGGTTTATACCTTCTTGATACTCGGACACATATAGGATTAGGCCTTGTATTTCAAGAAACAAGTCACCAAGGAGTGGGATCATACCTTGAGAGAGAGAGGGTTTAAGGTAAGCACAGATCTTAGGAGGCTATAAAAAAACGGTCCAGGAGGATGTTTGCAGACAACAAGTGAAGGGTAACTTAATTCAAGGTGTCACATTTTATTGTTGGTTTGAATTGCTATATTTTTAGTTTCAAATTTAGAGTTTAATTGTGAAATTTTTTCATAATTCATGTTTCCAATAGAGTTTTATCCAACAATTAAAATGGGTACAACTCATTACCATGGAAAAAACATACACTCATCCCTCTGCATGGAAAAAAGATTCATGTGGAAAAATTCTCAATTCTCATGAGGAATACAAGGAAAAAGGTAATCAACAAGGTGTTCTCTCTCAACGTATATATTCCACATGTTCCATACAATAATTTTTTTCATCATCACCATATAGGAAGGTCCTAATTGGATGAAGTGGTCCTTCGGTCCTACTACTGTTCCTGAAGGTTAAGAGTTGGCAATCTCATCAAGGGGTGTCCAGAACCTTGAGAAACAACCTAACTTAACCATATAGGAGAGGAGTTTATCACACTTCATCATCTTGGTATACTAACCAACTTCCATAATAACAATACTAAGTAACAATTTTTCTTACAAATATATTTTCAAATAAGACTAAGCATTTAACTTCAAAGTAAAAACAAGCATCGATTTTTATATACAATACTTATTGAACCAAGAAGTATGCAGTCGAAACATGTGTGAGATTTTGGGTAACTACTATTTTAGGGCATGAATGAAATGAGAATATTATGCGATGTTCAGTTTTGTTCAACATTATCATAAGTCCCAACATGCCACCTTGGGAAAACGCTCATAAGTCCCAATTGGTGAAACAAATTATGAATAAACCTATGGTGTTGGAACAAGGACAGACGAGGTTACCTCAGTATGAAATTTCAGACATAGAGGAGCAGTAATTTCGGAGATACGATAGAAACAGTATCAGGCATTTCTGCAGAATAAATTGCTAAAGTAAGGTTTCCTGTTCCGGGAGATTCCCTCCACTATTTTCAGAAAATGAGTACACTGGAAAGATCTCCTTAAATAGGTATATCTTTCTATCCAATCAGATCTGAAAGATTCCAAGTTTTGAAAATTAGGGTTTCTCTGACAAACCTTAGATCAACCAGCTCCAGAACCAGGATGGACACCTCAAATCAGTAAGATCCAATATTTTTCTATTTATAGTTGAGGTTATGATTTTAAGATGACTAATCACGCCATATTGATGACAAGCTTGGTGAGGCTAACAAATTCCAAGCATGGAAGTATTGGATCTCACTCATTCTTGAAGAAAATGAATTGGACACCTACATAAGTAAAGAGGTTCCAGTTCCAGAGGGAGATGAGGATAAAATCCTTACACAAGAAGATCATGGCTGATTCAATCACGAATCACCTTATACCACAAGTGTCTTCCCTAAAGACACCAAAAGAGATGTTTGATTCCTTGACCAAGCTATTTGAATGGAAGAACATAAATCAGAATATGACCTTAAGAAACCAGTTGAAGAATGTGAAGATCCAGAATGCAGAGACCATGCAGTCATAATTTACAAGGGCCTCTCAAATCAAAGAACAACTTGAAGCAGTAGAAGAAGAAGTCGAGAATGTAGAAGTTGTGATAACCACCTTGAATAACCTCCCAGGATCATGGGATTCATTCATTTCAGGAATGTGTCCCAGAAGGAAGTGATTACTTTCAGCAGACTCTAGGAAGAAGAAGAAGCTCGACTCGTAAAAAGAGAAGAGAAGATGGGAGCAACTGAAGATCTAGCTCTCACGATTCAAAGAAGATCCCTCAAGCGATGAGGAATACGAAGGAATCAAATCTTGAGGAACCTCTTATCCATCCTATAATTTGGATAAGAAATGATGATTTCATGAATGAAGAAGATGATGAAGTGGAAGGCTCAAGAAGGAGTCTACCCATGAAACAAATAAAGATAAGTATTTCATTTTCATTTCATGATATTGTTTTGTTATGCATTTGTTTATATTCAGTTGATGTATTATGCATGATAGAATGTTTGCATTAATGACAATATACTACTAATATGCATGTGATGGGTAAGTAGCTCATGGTGCTATACAAATCTCCATTGGTACTTATCTAGAATGAAACCTCTTTGTTGACATATTGTATTAGTGCACAATCTCAATGTTGTCTTGGTATAAATGGAAGGCATCTAGAAAATTTCCGTGAGATATGGATGAATGTTGTATTGGCTAAAATAGTTGCATGATTATATATTTATGTATAAGAATTTTCCATTATGAATATTCCTTATGAAATGTTTCTAACCATACAAATGCATTTGACTTGTAGGAAAGATTGCGTACATAATCACCTACAAGAAAAGAAGGATGAGACTTGCTCCGAAGAACAAGTGACGATAGATAAAGAATAATATGATGATACTTTCAAAGAATTCAAGAGGCCTGAGACACAGTGCAGTTATGTGACACTGTTAAGCGACATCATTAATGCAGAGCCTTCCAGCTATGAAGAAGTAGCCAAGAAGAAAGGGAAGACCAGTTCAATAAGAATGATGTCTAGGATGCGGTATTGAGACCTGAAGGGAAGTTCATAGTTCCATCATGCAGTAGATGGAAACATCATGGGATACAAGGAAAAATTCATGGCATGAGTCATAGACTATGAAGAGACATTTTCAGCCACTAGAAATACACATGATAGGAAGAATCATGTGTGCAAATGAAAGAAGGCCTTGTACAGAAGGCACCCATGGGATAACATATACATGAGGAGCTTGAAGATCACCTAGAGTGATGAAGATATTAACCTTTGCTACAGGTTGAAGATGAAAGCCTATAGAGGATGACAAGCTCACAGATGGGTGCGAGAAGAACTTTTGAAAAGGTTCAAGATAGAGGGTCTTGCTATCTAGTGACCCTAGATGGATACATAGAATATTAGTAGCAGAGGAAGCTACTTGTCACTCCGGTACAGAATTTTCAATGCATAGAGTACGAAAGGAATAGGGAGAATGATGCTCCGCTTTAGAGGGGGTGACTGCAGAAGATCCTGAGGTTCGACATGGTATGATAGGATGGATAGATTAGTGATGACTCTAGGCTTTACTGAGAGTAAATTGGATTCCAACCTTTGCTTCAAGGTTGAAGGTGGAAGACCAGTGATGCTCCTGTTATATGTTGATGACTTGTTCCTGACAGAAAAGAGGAACTCATTAAAGTTGCAAGAAGGAGACTTGCTGTCGAGTTTGAGATGAAGGACTTGGATATGATGCATTATGTTCTAGGCATGGAGGTGTGGCAGAATGCGGATGGAATATCCCTAAGACAAGGGAAGTATATGGTAGATATCCTGAAGTGGTTCAGGATGATGGACTGCAAGGCCATAACCACACATATGGCATCAAACCTGAAGCTATTGAGTGATGCTTCATCAGAGATAATTGATGCCATGATTTTTCGTCAGATGATTTGTTCCTTGATGTACCTGATGAATACAAGACCAGATATTTTCTTTGATGTGAACACATTGAGACATGTTCACCTGATGGTTGCAAATCATGTAGTGAGGTACCTGAAGGTTAGAGTTGATTATGGGCTCAAGTATGAGGTGAATCAGAGGATTAACCTAGAAGGTTATGTTGATTCATATTGGGAAGGCAGTGCCATCGACAGGAAGAGAACTTTAGGGTGTTGCTTTAGTATGGGATCAGGTGTGATCTCTTAGTTTAGCAGGAAACAATCTTGCGTGGCACTGAGTACAGTGGAAGTAGAGTATGTCACAGCTTGTTTGGCTAGTTGTGAGGTAGTATGGCTAAGGAAGCTACTGTCTGATTTGTTTGATCTTTAGTTGGATGCTACTTGTATATATTGTGACAACTAGAGCTATGTGAATTTGTCATAGAACTCGGTATTCCATGACAAGTCGAAGCATATCGAGATCAAATATCACTATATCAGGGATATGGTGTAGAGAGGAGTAGTGAAGCTCTAGTATGTTGCGACGGACAAACAGATAGCTGATGTGTTGACCAAGCCATTGGCCAAAGTGAGTTTGAGTACTTCAGGGAGAAGCTTGGTGTTCTCCATATCGAGGTTCCCTCCAAGGGGAGGTGATGAGTCATAGATCCATTCTAATGTGACTGTGGGATGTGTTCCCACATGATCATATGTAAGTGTAGAGCCATTCTGATGTGACAGTGGGATGTGTTCCCACATGATCAGAGGTAAGTATAGATCCATTCTGATGTGAATATGGGATTTGTTCCCACGTGATCATATGTAAGTGCAAATCCATTCTTATGTGACTGTGGGATGTGTTCCCACATGATCAGTTATAAGTGTTGAGCCCTTTTAGCATGGATGTGGGATGTGTTCCCCACATGGATGGATATAAGTGCCAATCCCTTCTAGCATGGATGCGGTATGTGTTCCCCACATGGTTGGATATAAGTGTTGATCCTTTCTGACATGGTTCTTGGATGTGTTCCTCCCATGCTCAAATATAAGTGTTGAGCCTTTATGGCATGGTTCTTGGATTGTTCCTCCCATGGTCAGATATAAGTGATGAGCCTTTTTTATATGGTTCTTGGATGTGTTCCTCCCATGGTCAGATGTGAGTGCTGAGACTTTTTGACATGGTTCTTGTTGCACATGAAAATCTCACATTGCCTAGTCAGCCTTCAGATGACTTTTTTGTTTCCTGCCAACCTCCCAAAAAGCCTGATATGGATCATCTTGGCCATTTTTTCCCTGATCTAGAAGTAACGGCACTCTTTTACCTTTTCCACAGAGCATCGTTGATGCCTCCATCAGTTGAGCAAAAAGCGTCATTAGCCCTTTGCAGTGGGAAAAATCCTAGATCGGCTCTCAGTCCAGTTTACCAAAAATCGTCGATGGTCACTTAAAGGGTTAAAAAAGAAGTTTCTAGAAGATTTTGTACGGAATGCTTCATGGAATTAGTTCCTGCATGTCTCAGGGAGGTGGAATTCACCTCCCTCACCTATAGGGATCTCATTCTATCCTTTTTTCAAGTCATCCTATGGATTCTTGGCCTATAAATGATGCTTCTATGAAGAGAGTAAGGGAGGCCAGGAAAAGCATCCTTACGCTGCTAGTTCAAAGTCTGAATAGAGGCAAAGTAGAGGTAGCTTGTGGCTGGAGAGGTCTTCATAGGAGTTTGTAGACATTTGTTGAGACATAAGTTGTCAACATCAAGGATTTTGGTTGTACTTATTCTCATCCATTATTAATACAAAAACATTTCCCTTTCCTATATTTGATTATTGTGTTTGTGATTAAATATTATTGGACTCCTTGATCACCAGTATGGATAGTTGATTATCATGATTCTCTCATCTTTTCATTTGTTTTGTGATCCATCTTGTAGGTATTGAATCATCTCAAGTACTTTCTAGAGAGAAGATAAACAGATCTAATGTTGAGGTATATGATGTGTTATGTTAATTAATTTGACTATTCAAGGGAATGATATGTGGCTGTGATTTTTTGTTCTGTAGTTGTGTTTTGCATTACAAAGGAACAAGCAGTGTCAGTACTAGTTGAGAATTCCTAATAACAAAATTGGCGACTCTATTGGGGATAGTATAATCCAGTCAGATCTAGGGAAGAACCAGTCCAACCTGGTGCAGATCCAGTCAGATCTACAAATGTTGGTAAACATCCCATCTATGAAGGTTTTTAACTCTTGTCTCAATTGTTTTAGCAGTAAGGTAAGTCATTTGTCTTGTTCTCTTGATCTTTTGCCTCTATTCTGAGTGATTTTTACCCCCCTTTCAATCTGCTTAGCCTTTCTAGTTTCTCCTGCATGCTCCTAGATTCTTCACTATACTGTCGAACGATGCCTTTTACCTTAACTGATAGAGCGTCGATCAGTCCCACGATGCTAAAGCAATCAGCTTCAGGACACAAAATCCATATTAAATAATAATTTATGATATATCTTGAAGATGATGAATATTACAATTGGTACTCGCCTTTATAGGCTTGATTGTGTACAACGAAAGGTCACACCCTTTCGGATACTAGTTAACTAATTTTACTTAGTATTTATTTAATATTTGTTACATTGCCACTCCCTTTAAGGGAGATTTGTCCTCAAAGCAATGTTAGAGAAAGATGTAGTTGTCAGAATTGTTCAGATTCCCATGTGGCATCTTCCTCTGGGAGGTTTTTCCATTTTATAACGTACTCTTTAATTACTCTCGTCCTTAATCTTCTTTCTATGGTAGTAATGATATATTCTAGTTCAAAAATAATTCTTCCTTCATCATCTAACATGGGAAGTAGTGTGTGTGCCTGTTGGTGTTGACCTATCATCCTTTTTAAGCATGAAACATGGAAGACATTATGGACACGACTTGATTTTGGTAGTTCCAATGCATATGCCACGTGGCTGATCTTCTTATTGATTTGATATGGCCCATAAAATCGTGGAGCTAATTTATTATTTCTGCTTTTTTTTAGTGACAATTGTTTATAGGGTTGTAATCGTACAAATACCCAATCTCCAATTTCAAATTCCCGTTTTGTTCGATGTCGATCTGCTTGTTGCTTCATTCTATTCCTTGCGGTGTTTAGATTCTCTTTAAGTATTTGTACAACATTTTGATTTTATTCTAAATGGTCTTTTACTGAGGCAACCTTTGCTTGGTTGGCAATGATATCCTTCCATTTTGGGGGTTCATATCCATAGAGGGCTTGAAAAGGTGTCATTTTTGCTGATGTGTGGTAAGTAGAATTATACCACCATTCTACGAGATGTAACCATTGAACCCCTTTATTTTTTTTGTCAATTACAAAGAAACGAAGGTAGGTCTCTAAGCATTTATTGACGACTTTTGTCTAGCCATCTGTCTGAGGATGATAATATGAGCTCATGTTAAGTGTCGTTCCAATTTGCTTGCAGAATTCTCTCCAAAAATTACCTCTAAATTTGGAATCCCTATCACTCACGATAATCTTGGGGAAGCCATGTAACTTGTAGATATTTTTACAGTATGCTTCCGTGATTTCCTTTGCAGAATCAGTTCTCTTTACTCCTATAAAATATGCATATTTGGTTAAACTGTCTACTACTACTACTATTTTGTATTTCCCGTCTAATATGGGTAGACCTTCAATGAAATCCATAGAAATTTCCTCCCACTTCTAGTTTGGAATATGCAATGGATGGAGTAACCTGGGGCTTGAGATATTCTCTGCTTTATTTCTCTGACAAGTGTCACACTCTATAACATACTTGTGAATTTTGGCATTCATACCCTTCAAGAAGAATTATTGCCTTGCATTATAGTAGGTTTTATAAAATCCTACATGTCCCGCGGCAGGGCAATCATGTGATTCTTTACATACCTTGGTTTTAAACTTAGAGTTTGCACTTAAGTAGATTCGTCCTTTGTACCATAATAGGTCATTCTTCCATTCAAACTTTGGATACTAATTTATGTTTTCAATTATGGAGCAAACCTTTGCATTCTTAGCATATTCGATTCGGATTTCGTCCAAAAATTATGGGATTACCATTGAAACGGCATATACTTGTACCTCTTCATATTTCCTTTATAGGGCATCAACTACTACATTGTCCTTCCCTTTTTTATGTAAAATGTCCATATCGAAGGTAGAGATCTTTTCGATCCACTTTTGTTGTTCAGTAGTTAACGTCTTTTGTTGTAATAAGTGTTGTAGACTATTATGGTCTGTTTGGATTAGGAACTTGCTTCCCAACAGATATTGCCTCCATTTAGTCAACGCATGCCTGATGGCAAGCATTTCCTTGTTGTAGGTAGACTGCAGGAATTCTCTTTTGTTCAATTTCTTGCTTTCAAAGGCAATTGGATGACCTTCTTACATTAGCACAGCTCCTATCCCAAACCTAGAAGCATCTGATTCAATTACAAATGATTTTGAAAAATCAGGTGTTGCCAAAATGGGAATTGAAGACATAATTTGTTTCAACGTTTCAAAGCATTTTCTTTCTTCATCATCCCATATAAAGGAATTCCTTTTTAGGATATTTGTTAGCGGAGCAATGACATGTGCATAGTTCTTGATGAATCTTTGATAGTAAACTATTAATCCCAAAAATCCTCGTAATTTAGAAACATTCTTGGGTTGGGGCCACTCCTTCATCGATTGGATCTTTCTTGGGTCCACCTTGACTCCTTCCTTTGATATTATATGACCGAGATACTCTACTTCTTGCTTCCCAAACGTGCATTTTGACTTCTTTGCGTAGAATTGGTTTTCCTTCAAAAGAGATAGAACATTTTATAGTTGCTTCAAATGTTATTTCCATGTCTTGCTATATATAAGGATGTCATCGAAGAATACTAACACAAATTTCCTTAAGTAGGGCTGAAATAGTTCATTCATAGTTGCTTGGAATGTGGCAGGGGAATTAGTTAACCCAAAAGGCATTACTTTGAATTCATAATGTCCTTCATGAGTTTGGAAAGAATTCTTTGCGATATCTTCTAATCGGACCCTGATTTGATAGTACCCTAACCTTAAATCAAGTTTTGAAAAATACTTTGTGTCATGAACTTCATCCAGCATATTGTCGATGAAGGAATTGGAAATTTGTTTTTAATCATTATTTTTGTTAATCCTCGATAATCAATGCATAGCTTGAATGATCCGTCCTTCTTTCGTACTAACATTACTGGAGATGCATATGGACTTCTGCTCTTGGTGATGACACCACACTTCAATAAGTCTTGGACTAACCTTCCTATTTCCATTTTGTGATGGTGGGGATACCGATAAGGTTTAACCTTGATAGGATTTTCCCCTGATTTAACCTCAATTATTTGTTCAATACTTCTTTTAGGTGGTAGCTGCATTGGTAAGTCTTCAAATATTTGTTTATATCTCTAGATTAATTTTTGGATTTCTTCTTTGAGCTTGTTCTGTTCGCATTCTTGTCCTTCCATTTGATGGCATTGGATCACGTATGTTGATGCTTCTTTTCAAATCAACTTCTCCATCTGTTGAGATGAAACTACTTGTGTCTCTGATGGTTGGAAACCATGTAGTTTATAATTTTTTCCTTTCCATTTAAACTTGATAAAGTGTTTTTGGTGATTAGCAGAGTATGTTCCCAATGTTTGTAACCATTGGACTCCTAGAACGATATCCACTCCACCTAACGATAATGTGTATAGTTTTGATTCCAATTTGAAGTCCTGAATTTGGAGTTTCACTTTGTGACATTTTCTGACTTTTTCGATTTTCTTTCCATCTACGACCATCAGTGGACCATCACTTTCATGTCCAGAACTGGATGTACAAACAACTTGAGTTTTATGGCGACTCTTATATCAAGAAAGTTATGAGTGCTTTCGGTGTCCACTAGCACTGTAACATATTCATTTTTTATATACCGTTTAAACTTGAGATTATGTGGTTGACTAATGCTTGTCATCGCTGCTAGGGATATTTGGGGGTCTCGTCACTTCTGGATGCCATATTTGAGGTCACCACCTCTTCATCTTCTGACTCTTCTTCTTCTTCTTCTTCTTCTTCTTCTTCTGATTCACTATTCTCCTCTACTTCAAAAGTATATAATTTATTTGAGTTGTCCTCGGGGAAACACCTATGTTTAGGATTCCATTTGTCTCTACATCGTCGAAATTTTCCTTCCCTCATTCTTTGATTTTTGAGGTTCTTCCCATCATCCCTTCCAGGTGGGGGGATGTATTTGTTTTTATTAGCCTCTGGAGTCGTCTCGATGTTGCTCTGAGAAAATGACTTCCTTTTGTATGTTTGGAAGTTGTCAAACTTAGCCTCAGCTGCTTTTACTTTTCGTCTTGTTGCTTCAACATTTTCTATGTCATGCATTTTTAACTATTTTTTTATGTAAGGATTTAGTCCTCCCACGTAAGTTTCTAGTCGTATGCTAACCCAAATACTCTGGTAGCGAGTGATTCCCATTGGTGTGTGAATTATTTGACGATTCCTTTTGTTGTAACCTAATAAGCTTCGAGAAAAATTCGTCTTCATTGATTCCTTGAAACCTTTTGAGGAAATCATTTTTGAACAAATTCCATGTGTATGTGAAGTTGTCACCCTTCCACCACGTATACCAGTTATAGGCATGGTTTTCAAGATGCATAGATGCATACTTCACCTTTTCTATATCTGTTGTGATGTTATAGATATTGAAGTATTCTTCTTTTTTATTTAACCACGCTACGCATTGTTCGTCATTTCCACTGAACTTTGACATTTCTATTTTTGTTTTGGGGGGATACACTACATAACGCTGATTCCTTCTTGTCTTGTTGCGTGGTGGTGATCCTGAATTGTTGGCTGAAGTACATGACATATCTGAATCATATTTTTGTTTGTGGCAATATTTTGTCTTTTTCTTGTCCATCATCCCCATGAGAGTATTTAGCTTGTCATTCAGTTGATCTTGTTTTTCCTTCCTCCCATACAATTTGTCGTCTAGCCTTCTATCTAACACTAAAACGACTTCCTCTCTGATTTCATTTTTCAGCTTTGTATTGCAATTTTTTATTTCTTCCTTTAAATCTTCTTGACTCTTAATAATGCGATCATTAAAATCCTTCTCCAATTTTTCAATTTGGGCTTTTAACTCCGTCGTCATGCTTCTAGTGGTGGTGAATAATTAGACCCAATTTTGGCTTAGGAGGATAAATTTTTGAATAGTAATAGATTAATTAATTAATTAATTAATATTATTATTATTATATGTTTTTTTATAAACTATATAATATTTTGTATATAGTTTTTTTTAAATAAATATTGTAATAATAGTATTAAGATTTAATTTTTATATCGTTTATAAAAATAAATATTGAAATAATAATTTTATTATTATATAATATTATTTTAAAATTGGTTTTGTTTTTTTTCTTGTTGCAGGTCGTGGAGGCAGTGCTGGGGAAGAAAAGGGTGTGGTGTGGAGGACAGTGGATGGATGAAGGAGGTG
>LPNX010195172.1:0-55431 GCA_001517045.1 Pseudotsuga menziesii | reverse complement strand
GGAGGGGGGAGGAGGGGGGAGCGTGGTGGAAGATGTGCAGGAAGGATACAATATGTAGAGGAGCGCGAGGTGCAGATGAAGCGTGAGAGGAATATGCATGTGAGAGGAAGGTTGGCTGCACGAGAGGAAGGATGGTTGCTCGAGAGGAAGGTTGGCTGCTCTGATACCAAATGAAGCAATCAGCTTCAGGACATGAAATCCATATTAAATAATAATTTATGATATATATTTAAAATGATGAATATTACAATTGGTACTGGCCTTTATAGGCTTGAGTGTGTACAATGAAAGGTCACACCCTTTCGGATACTAGTTAACTAATTTTACTTAGTATTTATTTAATATTTGTTACAGATGCCTTTGCTCCTTTTGGTGACAACGTCGATGGCGCCTTTCTGCATGGTTGACAAAGCATCGAAGTTGCATTTCTGCAAGAGTCTAGGAGCGCCGCAACACCCTGGAACGCTCTGGTGCAGTCCCTCTCAGCGCGCTAAGGTAGGTCCTCTGAATTGTCTGTCTGGAAAAGTTTACCAAAAAATTTGAAAACTGTTCTTTTGCTTTGAAAATTTCTTTAGTGTGGCTTTGCTGGCTTGATTGCTTGCTGTATGTTTACTGGTTTTTGTTTCTGATTCTCTTTTTTGAGCTCAGATCCAAAAATTTACTTTTTTCATTGTCATAAACGAAATCGGAAATATACCTTAGTTTTGGATTTCATTAAAGTATCCGAAAATGTTATTTTCGAAAAGAGAGCTTATAGCCTCTTCCTATAATATTAGCTTACTTTGAAAATATTGCTTTGTGTGCCCCATATTTTCTAGAAAAATACAAAAAGAATCATTCTACTTTCCTCTTGTTTATGCTTGCGAAGGTTGTGTGTTTTTTCATTTGCATGTGTGTTTCGGAAAGATTAGTCTTTTTGACATTGTAGCAAAGTTAGTTTGCATGCACATTAGAGGCTTATTTTTCTTTCCCTTTTTTTCAAAAACTTTGGAATGCTTGTGTGAAAGAATTTTTGTGTTTGAAAGACTCTTTTTGCATCTCTTTATTGGATTTTGTTCTATTGTTGAAAACAGATGTCTATTGGTATATTGTTGAAAAGAAAAGAAAAGCTTCCTTCCTTTCCCTAGTTAGTTCTCATTGAAGTTGAAAAGTGCATTACATTTAGATTAATATGCATCATTGGAGATAACATTCCACAAACATCCACCTAATCATCCAAATAAAATTAACAGTAGCTATAGGTCTAAAAATTGTATAGAAAGTTGAGTGATAGGTTAGAGACATGTTCGGGCATCGTTAAGCGTAGGAGCTGTCGTTATTTGTCGGCACTACATCCCGGGACTCGCGCAGTTCTTCCATGTATCGTCAATATATCGAACGGCCTTTCACATACCCTTGAGGTATATAGAAAGGTACTTCACATACTCAAATGTATATCAGAAGGCCCCTTGTGTACAGTTGTGCATTAGACAACACTACTACTTATTTGAGCTCCCACGTACCTTGAGTATATCGAGAGACACCACTAGGATACCCTAAATATCTGAGAAAATCCATTTGGTCATCTTGTGTGGATAAATACACTGAAAACAGCATTAGGGGAGACTACTAAGCATGTACCCCTGAGGTATATCGTGAGTTGCACCTACTTGAAAATACTGGTGAGAGACCGGTTATTCTGAACTCCTCCTATCACTTAAGTCTGCTTGTGACCTTTAGCTCTGAGTAGGTTTTGTTTGTGTGCTTTTACTCCCTTTTTTACCTATATTAGGTAACTTCAGCCACCACCATGGCTGAGAAACTTGTGAGACGTCAATGTCATATATTGCAGAGTTTATCTCCCGCCTCTCCTCCTACTATGGAAGGACAAGAAGGAGTAACCATGGAACAACCGGCTTCTACTAATGTTCCCATAGGAACTACCTTAGCTAGTGAAACCAGAGAATATTTCACTATTTACACGAATCCTTTGGTCCAATTGCCTCCTACAACTGATGTTTCTGTACATCCACCGTTGGAAGGCCATGGAAATACTTCTACCCCACCAGATTATGGTCTGAATGCTCCTTTTTGGAGGACTTCTACGGTCCAATATATTTCTAAATTTGGGTTTATTAAACCTTCACCAGGAAATCCTCCCTTGGGAGAGGAGGAACAAAGAATAATTAATGCATCTCTTGATCGAGCCCGTAACTTTTCAGAGAGAATAGAAAGAATTATTCCTCCACCTGTGTCCCATCATGAAACTTTATCAGCATGATTACCCCGTAATATAGACCCTTGGCTTGAATCTGAAATTAAACCTTCTTCTGATGGCCACCCAACTTATGGTGAGACTTCTCGTAATCCATGGCCTGAAGGATATCGTTCACTAGCTCAAGTGTTAGGACCTATTGAAGAAATTTTGTTTCAAGGTAATCCAGGTCTAAACCACAACCCTATAGTGTCACATCCTGGACCTATTACTAGACCTTCCATACCTGTCATGGTTGGGGGGGAATCCTCAAACCAAGCCATTTCAGTAAACTCTCACAGCAGGGGGGAACCCCTGGCATGAGTTACATTACCTATCAGTCGAACTATGGCTAGTTCAAGACAAGTTGTAGCTGTAACACAACCTGCAATAGTTATACCCCCCACAAATATCCATGTTGTTCCCCCCCCATCTAGTACAGGCCAACCCTTAGGGCCACAACCTATCAACAATACACCTTCTTGGGGATATACTTATCCAGGGACTCAACAGCCTTTGGTTAATCAATTTTACCAATAACCACCACCAACGGCTATTTATCCTAGAATGCCTTACCCCAGAAATGCTTTTGTACCTTGGGGACAACCAAATTGGTCAAATATCCTGTCATATGGAGGAACTTTTGTTAATACTTCCAGAGGATATGGTGGACCTCCCCCCAGAGGACCACCGCGAGGACCTGGAGGACCAAGTGGAACATTTGGTAGACCACCACCACCACCTGGCACTGGAGGACCATGACCACCACCTAGAGGAGGAGGACCACCACCACCATCTGGAGGAGGAGGACCACCACCGCCACCTAGCAGAGGCGGACCCCACCACCACCTGGAGGAGGAGGACCACCACCACCTTTCAGAGGACCCCCTCCCTCAGGGGGCCCACCTCCCCATGGAAATTCTAGAAACCAACAACCTTTTCAACAAGCTTCAGGGGCATCATCTATACCCATCTATAAATCTGCATACGGTCCTACTGGTCAAAAAATTCCCTATCATTATTACCAGTATTTGCAACCAAATAAACAACTACCATTTTTGGCAACTTTAGATTTTCCAGAATTGTCAAGATTGATAAATGACCCAATTCATCATGACCCCTCTTAGCCCGCCATTCCTGTAAAGTTGTCTTTCAATATACCTAAGTTTGATGGTAAACCCAGTGAAGATCCAAAAAACCACATGATGACATTTCACTTGTGGTGTTCATCCAATTCTTTAATGGATGGTTCAATTTGTCTACGCCTTTTTCAAATAAACCTCACTGGTATTGCCGCAAAGTGGTACATCGAATTACCACAACACTCTTTTTGGGATTTTAATGCCCTATCAATGGACTTTTTGACACACTTTCAACTTCCAATTCGATATGAAACAGGTATAGACCTTTTAACCTCGCTTCGCCAAACCACATCTACTCATATCTTTGATCATATTCATGAATGGAGAAGAAGACGAAGGTTGATTAAGGCCCCTATTCTTGATCAGTTGCTAGCTGATTGGTTTACAAAGTCTTTACTACCACCTATTTATATAGATATCGCCATGGGAGGCACTGTGACTGAGGAGCAAGCTATTAGCCACGCTCAATACCTAGACTTGGTTTATTCCCAGTCAGGTAATGTGTATGACCTGATTCCACATGCTCCTCGACCTACAATTGATCCATCTAGACCTACAACTGAACCACCTGTTGATGGCATGCTTGGTTCAGTTCAGACATAAACAGTGGCTAAATCCTTTAAGAAACAAATTGCCACTCCATCCAATCCACAAGCACCACCTGCCAAAACTGCATCCTCTCCTGTTGCTTCCACTGAATTAAATGCGGTTTAATCCACTGAATCTTCAGGCAGGATTTAGGTGGGAAGAAAAAAGGGAAAAATAAATCTAAAAATTCTGACAACCAACAGGAAGGAAATAAAACACAGAAT
The DNA here is from genome assembly GCA_001517045.1 of Pseudotsuga menziesii. Lineage (NCBI taxonomy): Eukaryota > Viridiplantae > Streptophyta > Pinopsida > Pinales > Pinaceae > Pseudotsuga > Pseudotsuga menziesii. Next base: position 51,244 of record LPNX010195172.1, on the reverse strand, counting down.
ACGGATAACGATTCAAAAGGAAAGAGAAAGGTGAAGTACCCTTTTTTAATCTGTGAAGGTGATCATTTTACAAAAGAATGTCCTCATCATGAGGAATTTGGTAAATTTTTAAAAGCTTCACCCACCCCAGTTGTTTTAAAAGATCATTTCCCTTCCCAACAGTAGTTAATTGATCATAAGTCCTTCAACGAAACTTCTTCCTCCACTTATGAAGTTCGTATGATGTCTAGTGAAACGGTGAACTTGAATACAAGAGCACATAGTTATGACCCTCCTCCAGAAAAGAAACCTGATGATATTCCATCTGAAAAACCCTCAACTTCCACACCTCCTACTAATAATGGTCTTCATATTGAAAAACATATACCTGAAGCAATTTTTCGTCCACCAAAGGGCACTCTACGTAAGTCCATAATCAATCCTAACGCTCGTGCCACCCAATACTATAATATTGTTGAATATTTTGCCCAGGAAACATGCACTATGTCAGCTTTAGAGGTACTTCAAACCTGCCCAACTCAACAAAAAAAAATTCTTACTGCTCTTGGAGCTATGGATCCCAAGAATAGTAATATCATCACTTTCAAACTAGATTATTTCAGGACAAGACTTTCACATCAATTAGATTTCCAGATCGCTACAAATATTTCTAGAAAGACCATCCGTCGTACCGTTTTGGACGAGGGTTCCTCTACATCAGTTATGTCTTTATCTTGTTGGAGAGCCATTGGATCTCTGGAAATCAATCGTTCACCTACCACTCTTAAGGCTTTTGATGGTCGCAACTTTCAACCCTATAGATTACTACCTGCCATCCATGTTGAACTGGGGGGAAAGTCAGTCTCCATTCATATCAAAGTCGTTAACACTCCTTTGGATTACAACTTACTCCTAGTTCGTAACTAGTTTTATGGTATGCAAGCTATAGTATCAACCGTTTTTTGGGTCATCCAGTTCCCATTCCAAGGAAAGATTTTTATTGTTGATCAGTTAGACTTCATCACACCTAGTGCCATTACAAATGATGCAAATAGTGTTCTGCTCTTGAACACCCCACAGTATCAAGACATCGGATTAGGTCTCATCAAAGATTCTTCACTTATGGGATTCTTTCCTTCATCCGTCCTTCCTCTTCTTCATGAACTGCATCCATTAATATGATTTCTAGCTCTCATACAGACAAAGGAAAAGAAATTGTTGATGAATCCTCGTCCTTTTTCCCTTTCGAAGAGATGTACAATGCAATCCAAGCTACCAATGATCCCACCATAAATGATCATTTCTTGGTAGCCTCAGAGCATTATCACGTGCCATATTGGCTCGAACACCCCTCCCCATCTCTGGATTATCTTTCACACACACTTCCTACAAATGAGTCTATCATGGAAGTTATGTCATTGGAGGACATGCCTTGAGAATATTATCATCACAGATCTTCTTTCCTTCCCCCTTGCCATATGGTAGAAAACCACTTTGCCTCCACGGTTTCATCTGATATAGTCCTCAACCCTCAGTCTTTGATCCTCACCCGCAGTGTCAATTTTGAAGGGAATTTATGCAACATTACCAAGACTATACCAATTGACATATCCGTGAAACCATGTGTTTCCAAGAACATTTCCATAGGACAGAACTCTTCACTTGAAGAAATCCAAACATACGCGACTCTTTTCAAATAATTTCAACATGTCTTCGCATGGACATATGAAGAAATGCCTGGCATTCATCCCTCTATCGTTGTCCATGAAATCAAAACTTAGCCTGATGCCAAGCCCGTACTCCAGAATCTATGACAGGTTCATCCTCAAAAAGTAGTCGCTATCAAGGAAGAAATTGAAAAACTTCTGAAAGATGGTTTCATTTACCTTGTACCACTGACTAAATGGGTGTCCAACATAGTCCCTGTGAATAAAAAGCAGGGTACTATTAGGGTTTGTATTGATTTTAGGGACCTAAATAGAGCTTCTCCAAAAGACAACTTTCCCACTCCATATATCGATCAAATAATCGATAATTGTGCCTGAAGCATTATTTTCTCCTTTATAGATGGCTTTTCTGGCTATAATCATATCGAGATCCTCCCATCAGATCAACACAAGATGGTATTCATTTGCCCTTGGGGGACTTTTGCTTATTGTAAACTACCTTTCAGTTTAAAAAATGATGGCGCAACATTCCAACGTGCCATGTCATATGCTTTACATGACATTAAACATGTTGTGGAACCCTATTTAGATGACCTGCCTGCCCATTCTAAGCAGTGAGATATCCATGTCAATCATCTGAGAGCTATGTTTCTTTGATGTCGTCATTTTAACATTCATCTAAACCCCCATAAATGTGTTTTTTGTGTCAAATTTGGTCGGCTTCTTGGTTTTATTGTTTCTAAAGATGGCATCCATATCGATCCTTTGAAAATTAAAGCTATCTTGGCCTTACCTGCTCCCACCAATGTTACTAAACTCCAAAGTTTTCAAGGGAAGGCAAACTTTCTACGTCGTTTCGTCTACAATTATACAGAAAGGACACACATTTTCATGAGGTTACTCAAGAAAGATACCCCTTTCATTTGGGATGATTTCATCCAGCACGCGCTTGATAATCTTAAACATGCACTTACCCATGCACCGGTGTTTCAACCACCCAATTATGATAAGGATTATTCCTTGTATGTGGTTGCATCCTTGTCTACGATAGGCATGGTCCTCGTTCAAACAGATGAACATGACCAAGAACAGGTGATTTATTAGGCAAGTAAGAGTCTTTTGGATTATGAAACTCGATACTCACATGTGGAGAAACTTGCTCTAGCCACATTCATTGTGGTCCAGAATTTTCACCATTATATTTTGCTCCACACCACTACTATTTACGTGGATTCCAACCCAATGTACTACGTTCTGACACATCAAGTGCTTGGTGGAAAATACTCACGTTGGATCGTGATCCTCCAAGAGTTTGACCTATAATTTGCCAAGAGTACTTCTAAGAAGTCCCTTGTCTTTATAGAGCTTATATGTGACCTTCCCCGTACTACTGAGAATCTAGAGCCCTATGATTCTGTTGAGGCCTAGAAATTCGCAGGCAACAACAGTAAGGGATTCTCCCCAGTCAACGTTCCCAACTAGCCCGTGACTGTTTAGTGTAGGGAATCTGTCCGGTTTGCGATCCAGCTACCGTAGGTCAAGTGAAAAAACAAAGGCTTTTACTGGTTACGGCCCGGTCCACCGTGTATTTTTTTTGTTTTTGACTTAATGTATGAGATGCACGTGCCTAACTAAATTCAGGGTGATAAGTATGCAAGGAGCAGTCACAACGTGATGCGCAGGTTCTTACCTCTCGTCTTAGCACTCATCACATACAACAAGAAATTAAAACTAACTACCTAACCTATCCCTGGGGAGCAGGATTGTCATTCGTTGGTAAGTAATATATTTTGTACATGCATTATGAAAAGTTACAAATAGTTTATACTTCTTTCAAGACACATGAACAATTACAGATATTTGAACAACCAGATAGCCAATTGTTTATGAACAACATTTATTACTCACAGTGGAACACATCACAAAATATACTGAAGAATATTCAAACAAGAACATAGGTTCAGGAAGTTAAAACACTCTCACAATTAATGAAAAATGGCTGAAAACGAAATAGTTCCCCTTCAACATTGCTCATTTAATCACATTGATACATTCCACAGTACGCTTTCTCCAACAGGCAAAAGTTGCAGTTTCTGATTGTAAAATGAAATAGTTCCTCTTACAAGCAAATGGTTTACAAGTTTTTTCCAGGGAAAAAGTCCCTGTAACTTCTAACTTTCAAATATTTAAACAAAATCAGCAGACCGCTTGGGTTCCCCCCAAACGTGTGACTCTTTGGTTCCCCAAATGCTTCATATCCCTCTATCTTTTCTATATGCACTCATGAACCATTTGGTAACTGATCAGTTTTTTTGGGTCTGTGCTTTTGTCGCCATTCATCTTGTCTTTTCCTTCGTTTGTCCTTCTGGCGATCCTGATGGCCACGGTTTGACCTTCTCCAAAACTTCCCAGCTATGCCTTCGTGTCATGGTAGTCTGAAAACTCCTTCGAGTCCATCTGTGATTCATCAAAGTGTATCATTCATTGAGATTACATTCTAAACAAACGTCAAATTAAACCACTTAAAACGGCTAATCCACAAGAAATGGCCAGGTGCCCCACTTGTTCTGAGAATTTTAACAATGCTGACACCACCACCTCGTTCACCTACAGGCTCGATAGACATCACCAACGACGGAAAACAGAAAACTCGTCGGTGGCTTAGAACACTCACATCGATAGTGTAAACTCATTCACAGCCGCAACGACGGATCCTGACAAGAATAGGTACTGCGAAATACTTTAAGCATATCGGAGTCGAAAGAGTTAAGACTAAGCCATGGGCGGGAAAGTTCTCAATCGAAAGTTGGAAGAGTTTGACATCGGAAGCCAATTTCTCCACACAACCGCAATGGCGGGAAAGGAAAAGACTACGGACAAGCGACCTGTATCGGTGGCGGAGCGCTTTTCACTTCGGGTGGCTAATTGATTTGGGAGCCGCAACGGCAGAAGGGAAAGGTTAAAGACATGTGACACGCGAGTGGGAAAAGTTTTAATCGAAATTCATAAGACATCACATCGGAATCCAAATGACTTTCCCAGCCACAATGGCGAAAGAGAAAAGGCTACGAGTACGTGACTAAAGGTCAACACGCATCGGCAGTCGGAGCGCTTTATACTTCGGGTGCTAAGCCGCTTTGGGAGCCGCAACGGTGGAAAAAAAAATGGTTACAGCTTCCGATCAAAATAAAAGATGCTTCGATCACAGCATAAAAATGCTAACTCTGAAATTCAACAACGGTTCAAACAACAATTCCAAACCCGATCAACTTTTGAAAACAGGCCGAGGGTCAATCCTTGAAAATCATCCAAAAATAAAGCACGACAAAAAGGTTCAAGGATCCAACGATTAAAAAAAACAATGCTAAATCATGAGGAGGGGCCCAAAATTTAAGAAATTTGGGGAGAACGGTTCCAGCTGCAACAATTGGCGACTACCTGGTGAACCTAGATCTCTGGGCGATTATTATTTGAGTGACATACTATTTAACAACAAATGCATCTATTGAATTCTTCCAGCTATCTGGATTTCTCAAATGACGGAAGTGTGTACCTTTAATCATTGATGATAGTCCAATTTGGAAGAGCGGAAACCAAGATTTTCAAGTCTAGATAACTCTGTTGAGGCCAGAGGATGAGCTTCATTATTACTTTTGTCTTCAGGTAGCTGATAGCTTGGACACCACAGGATTGTAGCATATGGTAAACAGAAATATTCATTTGTTCCTCATTCCCATGCCGCTTTAGCACTTTTGTGCTTTTGGAATTTTGTCCCTTTTCATATGAGTCCTCCTGCATGCCTTTCTTTCTGAATTTTAATTCAGGCTCCTCTATCCCATAGTGTCATTTTGTGTGAGCGGTGTATTTCATGTTTCAGCTCACGGATGAAGAGGAACTTTCGACAATTTAGTACTTATGATTCAGCATTTGCTTTGATGTATGATGCTTTCATCAGAGTTTTTGACTCTTATTTGCCTTTTGGCATTCGTTTCTTGGCAATGGATCATTTATATTTAATATACTGTTCACCTTGCTCCTTTCCATGGGTCCTCTGTTGTCACCCCTTAGAACATTTTAAGTGTGATGTGGATGGAGCCTCAACATAGTATTCCAGACTCTTTGAATCCGGTTTATTTCACAGGGTTTAAGCAGGACTTCAATGCACTCAGAGCTATTTGAGAAAACTGCTAAACTGGAAGAAATTATTTTAGACAAATAGCAACACACAGTCTAATACCCAAAAAAAAATTATCATTCCCAAGAATTTTGATGTTCCCCATGCAACCGTGGGTTCGTTCCCTTTATTGAAATCAAGAAAACTAAAACTAAAACAAACTGAAAAACATGACTCAAAAGACAGCCAAACAGATTATTTATATACAAGACAGAAGAACTCAAAGAAACTCAGGAAAAATAAGGCTTGAGAACCAAACCATTTACTGGTAAGTTCTCTTCCCATCCCTGTAGATCTTGCAACTTATAAGTAGAAGGGCCAAGCTTTACCACAATCTGAAAAGGGCCTACCCACAACTGCTGGAATTTAGTATGTTTTCCTTTCTCATCATGGGGGTGATCCCACTTGAGAACCAGATCTCCCACTTCAAACTCTTTTGTTCCTACCTTATGTTTGTCGAACCATCTCTTTATTACCTCCTGTTGTTGCTTAAAGCGCTCTCTGGCTTTAGTTATAGCTTCTTCTGCTTTCAGGAGATTATATAACCTTATTTGCAAAACTTCATCGTCCGACCCTCTAGATTCTTGAACCATTATGGAAGAAGGTAGCATGATATTGGGAGGAAGAATGGCTTCTTTACCGTAGACAAGGGTATATGGAGACACTCCAATTGAACACTTGGGGGTGACTCTATCAACCCAAAGGGAATTTGGTAGTGCTGCATGCCAACTCCTCTGGTTTTCTATTACAGTCTTCTTTAAAATTCTAATCAGATTTTTGTTAGAGGATTCAGCCAGGCCATTTCCTTGTGGATAGTAATTAGCCGAATAATGCAATTTTATCCCTTTATCATGAGCAAAAGTAGTTAATTTAATTGATGAAAAGTACTTAGCATTATCAAAGACTAACGAAACTGGAACTCCAAACCTGGTCATGATATGATCTTGTAGGAAGTTGATGACCGCGTCTTCATTTATCTTGCGCAGCGGGATAGCTTTGACCCAGCGAGTGAAATAATCGGTCGCGGTCAGAATGTACTTGTGTTGTAGGGAGGAATTTGGTTTTATTTCTCCAATGATATCCAACCCCCATTGCTCGAATAGCTCTGTGATCATCACAGGCTTTAGGGGTGCTGCTACTTTAGGTTGTCTCCCACTACACCTTTGGCAAATATCACATTTCCTGACATGTGCATGTGCATATTTGAAGAGCGTAGGCCAATAGTAACTGGCTCTGAGGATTTTTTGGGCTGTAGTATCCCCTGAATAATGTCCCCCAGCAGGCCTATCATGCAAATCTGTCATTACTTTTTCCACATCTTCTTTCTCTAAGCATCTCAGAAGAACTCCATCATAATTTTCCCTGAATAATATTCCTTCAACAATTTGATAGGATGTTGATTTGAGACGCAACGCTCTTCTTTGCTTAGAATTCCACTGTTCTAGCAACAACCCTGCCTGTAGGTAATGCACGAGGTCTCTATACCAAGAATCGGGGGCTGTGAACAAAGGGCATACATCCATCAAATGTAGTTCGGCCTCGTCTTCCCAGGCATGTTCGTTATTGTTCCCATTTTCCGTCATCAGTTTGCACAATCCTTTCCCTTTAACTATAGAAGCTGGCTTAAATTTGAGGCCGTGCTCTTGAAGATATGTTACCCAATTTCCTCTTCTTTCTCCTAACTCCTTCTGTACAAAAAGGGACCTTACAGCTGGGTATGGTACGATCACCTTGGTTCAATTTTTTAAAATATAAGGCCTGAATTGCTTTACTGCTTTAAATACTGTGTAAGCTTGTTTATCAATGGCTGGGAAATTTAATTCAGCCCCTTGTAGACCAGTGCTCATGAAAGATATTGGGAATTCATCCCCTCCATCTTCCTTTTGCGTAAGCACAGCTGCTAGCGAATCATCGGATGCAAAGGTATACAGAATAAATTCTTTATCGAAATCTGGGATTTTCAGGGAGGGGGCGTGTGCGACAGTAGTTTTGATTTTTCTGAAAGCATTCTTTTCAATCTCAGTCCATTTGAATTGTGCATTTTTCTTCAGCATTTGCTGCAGAGGCTTGACAATCTGAGTGAAATCAGGCACAAATCTTTGCACGAAGTTAATTGTTCCCATAAATGATTGCATCCCTTTTTTATTATGGGGTAAGGGAATCTGTTCAATGGCCTTGATCCTTTCCGGATCGATAGAAATTCCCTTCTTCGAAACTATGTGACCCAGCAACTTGCCCTCCGTGACAGCGAACACACATTTCTTGGGATTGAGTGAGATGCCATATTTTCGACAGCGTTCAAAAATCTGCCTTAAGTGAAATGCATGCTCTTCTTTCCTCTTTGAAAATATTGTAATATCGTCAAGGTACACTACAGTACTACAGCCAATAAATCCACGGAAAGCTATGTCCATAGCCCTCTGAAACGTCGCTCCATCATTTATAAGCCCAAAGGGCATCCTTCTGTAGGCAAAGGTTCCCCATTTGGTCCTGAACATTGTCTTCAATCTGTCTTCTTCGGCTACTAATACTTGATTGTAGCCAGAGAAACCGTCTAATAATGAAAATAGTTCAGAACCTGAAACCATTTGTAGTAGTTGCTCCATGGGTGGAACAGGATAGTTATCTTTGTCTGAAGCATGGTTTAAATTCCTGAAATCCATGTAGAGTATGATCTCTCCACATTTTTTTCTCACTAGTACCAGATTTGATACCCACTCAGAGTGTCTGACCTTAAAAATGATTCTAGCATCCAATAATTTCTTCACTTCACTCTGAATCGGCGGTTCCAATTTTGGATGCATTTTTCCTAAAGGTTGCTGATACGGCTTGACACCAGCTTTGATGGGAACAACATGTTTGATGATGCTGGTGTCATATGTTTTCAAATCTTTGTATGTCCATGCAAAAACATCTTTATATTGTTTAAACAGACTAACGAACTTGTCTCTTTATGCTGGTGAACAACATTTGCCGAGATTCACAAATTTAGGATTCGTCTCAGTCCCTAAATTTATCAGCTCGAACTATAGAGATGAGCTGTGGGTCTTCACGTTGGCTGGTCTTCTAAACTTTTCATTTAAATCGAACATTCTTTCTAACGTTCTGACTCCCTTCGGGATGAAATTATCATACTTCAGCTCAGCCTGATGTTCTTCATCGTCTATAATTGCTCCTTTAAATACCTTGTCATTCGTTAAGCATTCTATAATTTCCTGGTCATCATCGAACACTCGTAGGTTGGTAATCATATCAGGTACTGAGGGCCTGAAAAGTAATTCAACAGAGCATCGATTATTAGTGGGTACCAACCTAGCGGCTGATGTGGCCAACAAGTCAGCCGCTGCATTTTTAAGTCTTGGAATTGAAATAATATTGAATGCATTAAAACATTTAAGCAGGTCCCATACCTCATTTTGGTAAGCCTTTAAGTGAGGGGAAACACAATGTATTTGATTCTGGATTTGTTTCACAATAATTTTGGAATCTCCAAAAACTTTCAGATTACTTACCTTTAATTCAATCGTTTTCCGTAAGCCCTACACTAGCGCTTCATACTCAGCTGTATTATTCGTACATTCAAACTCTAATCTACATTAGAGAAAATGTTTATTCTTCTGGGGGTCGATCAGGATACAGCCGGCCCCTGACCCTTCTAACATCTTAGAGCCATCAAAAAAAAAAGTCCAAAAATCACTAACTACTGAATGCGAATCTACTCCTACTGCTAAGTTTACTATGTTACAGTCAATCTCATCAGCCTGTGAGAATCGAAGGAGATCAGGCTGAGTGTTTGATGTGTTGCTGGCTTCTTCTGCTTGGTAATTTCCTGGTTCCAACTCAATAAAATAGTTTCCCAATACAGAATCCACTGGTTCATTCTTCTCATCCAATTGAGTAACGTTGTATTTCATGTGAGGCTCCCTTAAAATATTAATCTGGTTCAGACTTCTTTTGTATGGCAGCCACAAATGCGACCAATCCGAGGAAAAATATCCATGTAGTTTGGCCGACCAATCTCTGCTCAGGACAAGGCCGTAAGCGTCTGGGATATCAGCCACCATGATATTAATGACTTGGCATACTTTATCATTTGATGCCAGACGGACTAGGACATCTTCCATCTCACCAACCACCTTTACATTCGTCCTGTCCAACTGAACCACCCTCCATGTGGATGGCTTAGGCTGCCCATTTATCTTTTTACAGACTGATATTGGCATGACATTAACGGACGCCCCTGAGTCTACCAGACAATTATATACGTTGTGATTGAAAATTTCAAAAGTGAGGAGGAAAGGTGGTTGTTTGCTCTTAGACTTACCTCCAATGCTGGTTTCTCTGATTTCTTCTTCTTCCTGAGGTTGATTGACAGTGGGCAGCTTCTCATCCAATGCTTCAAGTGCTTTCAATAGTCTTTATTTTTGCTGTGGCACTTTACACATTTCGAATAGTGAAACATCCGCTTTTACCTTCTTTAAATATTCCACGATGTCATAATCCATCTGTTGTTCAATGGGATGAGGTTTATCAGCATTCATCTTTTCTTCATTTGGCTTGGCCAACGTATTATTCTGCTTAGGATCTTGGCTGGTAATAGTGAATTCTGGAATTTTATCAGCTAAGGATTTATTTTGAAATTTCTTAACATTTCACTGAAGCCTCTTAATCTTTGGGAGTATGAGACTGTCTTCTTTAACCGACCCTTGGCTTCTTGTTGCTACGTTGGTTTCCATTACATCCTTGTACCCCTGATTCTTTTCCTCTTCAGCATCAAATAACGAAACAAAATCCCACAAAACCATGGTTTCCTCTTCTTGTTCTTTCGTTGAAGTAGGATTCTTTTTTCTTTCTTCATCTCCCTATTCTGTTAATCTAGAATCCAACAGTTGATTCATGACCAACGTCACCAAGTTTATCCATTGAGGACAATTCTTTTCAGAGTGTGGTTGTTGGTGGAAAGTGCAAAAATTTTCCATGCCTACCTCTGTTAAATTCATAAATGCATCATTGTGAGGAGGAGGTTGAGACTGATTGTTATCCTCTCTTTTCTTATAATAGGGCTTATATAACTTTTGTGTTTCCTTCTCTTTCTCCAAATCTATGATTTTGTTGGAAATCTTCTGCATCATTTTTGACATATTTTCAAAATCTAGCAATTTCTCTTCCTTAGGCTTAGTAAACAATAAGGCTTTCCTTCCCGTACCTTTCTCTCCTGACTGTTCTGGATAATCTTCGATACTTTCTCTTTCAGCCTCCACTACTTCTGCCTCTGCATAGGTTTCTACCAAAGTAGGCTTGGCCCTTATTTTGGCAAACATGGCCAACTCAGGGCCTAAAGCTGAGGTATAATATTCAATCAGGACCTTGTTCGAAGGTTTGTCAGCATCAAAAAAATCCTTGAGGTATGCTGCAAATCTTTGAGTAAAATTGTGCACCTTCTCCTTTTTCTCTTTCTTCAAGGTGCATAGTCCTTTCATGAGGGCTGCATGAGTATTTTGAATCGCATACTTACTTCTGAAAATTCTCTCGAAGGTATCCCAATCAAGGATAGAGTTAGCAGGAAACCCAAAATACCATGATACTGCAGCTCCTTTAAGGGTATGCAGAAATAGTCTGCAAACTACATCCTCATACTCCCCAGCCCTCAACCCTTCTATCGCCAAGTAAAAACTTTGCAGGTGATCATCTACTAGTATATTCTCATTTGGGTCGAATTTGGGCAGCATCTTTTCAAAGGATTGAGGTAAATCATGTAGCGGAGGCGTTAGATTTAAAGGTGATCTGGCTCTCCAGGAAGGTGGTGGATTTGGTGGGTTGGGTGGTGGATTAGCATTTACTCCTACCATGAGTCCGGGTGGAGAGTGAGGAGGTGAGCCAATAGGAGTGTGAGAAGGAGAACTATGAGGGGTATCTGGGCCTTCTTGATTCAAAGGTAGTCCAACCTCCTGTAAGGCTGTTTCTACAAGTTCTTCCCAGTCTCCAACCAGCACTGAGTCTTCTACTATAGGACGATCTTTCTTTTTATATTCTTTTCTAGGCAATTCAGGGATAATTGGCAATCCTCCAATATTCTTTACATATGCCCTAGTGTGTCTTCTCAGGTCATTCACAACTTCATTGCCAACATAATATATATTTTCTCTATTCCTTTCTTCCGAAATTGGATTATGAATTCCATTCCTTTCAGAACTGTTACCGGTGGAATAATCTTGGGAAAACGGGTTTCCTCGGCCAGCCATGCACTAGCAACCCTCCTTCTAGCGCCAAAACTGTTGAGGCCTGGAAATTCATAGGAAACAACAATAAGGGATTCTCCCCAGTCAACGTTCCCAACTAGCCCGTGACTGTTTAGTGTAGGGAATTCGTTCAGTTTACGGTTCGGCTACCGTAGGTCAAGTGACAAAACAAAGGCTTTTATTGGTTACGGCCCGGTCCACCGTGTATTTTTTTGTTTTTGACCTAATGTATGAGATGCATGTGCCTAACTAAATGCAGGGTGATAAGTATGCAAGGATCAGTCACAACGTGATGCACAGGTTCTTACCTCTCGTCTTAGCACTCACAAGCATCTAAATCACATACAACAAGAAATTAAAACTAACTACCTAACCTATCCCTGGGGAGCAGGATTGTCATTCGTTGGTGAGTAATATATTTTGTACATGCATTATGAAAAGTTATAGATAGCTGATACTTCTTTCAAGACACATGAACAATTACAGATATTTGAACAACCAGATAGCCAATTGTTTATGAACAACATTTATTACTCACAGTGGAACACATCACAAAATATACTGAAGAATATTCAAACAAGAACATAGGTTCAGGAAGTTAAAACACTCTCACAGTTAATGAAACACAGCTGAAAATGAAATAGTTCCCCTTCAACATTGCTCATTTAATCACATTGATACATTCCACATTACGCTTTCTCCAACAGGAAAAAGTTGCAGTTTCTGATTGTAAAACGAAATAGTTCCTCTTACAAGCAAATGGTTTACAAGTTTTTTCCAGGGAAAAAGTCCCTGTAACTTCTAACTTTCAAATATTTAAACAAAATCAGCAGACCGCTTGGGTTCCCCCCAAATGTGTGACTCTTCAGTTCCCCAAACGCTTCATATCCCTCTATCTTTTCTGTATGCACTCATGAACCATTTGGTAACTGATCGGTTTTTTCGGGTCTGTGCTTTTGTCGCCATTCATCTTGTCTTTTCCTTCGTTTGTCCTTCTGGCGATCTCGATGTCCATGGTTTGACCTTCTCCAAAACTTCCCAGCTATGCCTTCATGCCACGGTAGTCTGAAAAGTCCTTCAAGTCCGTCCGTGATTCATCAAAGTCTATCATTCATTGGGATTACATTCGAAACAAACGTCAAATTAAACCACTTAAAACGGCTAATCCACAAGAAATGGCCTGGTGCCCTACTTGTTCTGAGAATTGTAACAATGCCGACACCGCCACCTCGTTCACCTACAGGCTCAACAGACATCACCAACGGTGGACAACAGAAAACTCGTCGGCGGCTTAGAACACTCACATCAGCAGTGTAAACTCATTCGTACAGCCGCAACGGCGGATCCTGACAAGAATAGGTACTGGGAAATACTTTAAGCATATCGGAGTTGGAAGAGTTAATACTAAGCCGTGGGCGGGAAAGTTCTCAATCAGAAGTCGGAAGAGTTTGACATTGGAAGCCAATTGCTCCACACAGCCGCAATGGCAGGAAAGGAAAAGACTACGGAGAAGCGACCTGCATCGGCGGTAGAGCGCTTTTCACTTCGGGTGGCTAATTGATTTGGGAGCCGCAACGGCGGAAGGGAAAGGTTAAAGACATGTGACACGCAGGCAGGAAAAGTTTTAATTGGAAGTCGGAAGACATCACATCAGAAGCCAAATGAATTTCCCAGCCGCAACAGCGGAAGAGAAAAGGCTACGGGTACACGACTAAAGGTCAACACGCATCGACAGTCGGAGCGCTTTATACTTCGGGTGCTAAGCTGCTTTGGGAGCTGCAACGACGGAAACAAAAACGGTTATAGCTTCCGATCAAAATAAAAGATGCTCCGATCACATCATAAAAACGCTAACTCTGAAATTCAACAATGGTTCAAACAACAATTCCAAACTCGAGCAACTTTTGAAAACAGGCTGAGGGTCAATCCTTGAAAATCATCCAAAAATAAAGCACGACAAAAAGGTTCAAGGATCCAACAATTAAAAAAAACAATGCTAAATCATGAGGAGGGGCCCAAAATTTAAGAAATTTGGGGAGAACGGTTGCAGCTGCAACAGATTCCTTACCCGATGAATCATTGTTTCTCATTGGTACGACCGATCCATGGTATGGGGACATCATTTTATACCTCCAGACCTTACAATACCAGCCTACCGCCTCCCGAGATGAACGTCGTCATATTCACCACCAGGATAAAATTTACCTTATCTTGAATGCTACCCTATACTGCCATGGTGTTGATTCATTCCTACATCATTGCCTTACACACGAAGACGTTGAGATCGTCCTTAATGATTTCCATGCTGGAGCTTGTGGCAGTCATATTTCTGGGTTGGCTACTGCCCATAAAATCTTGCGTGCAAGGTACTTCTGGCCTTCTATTTTCAAAGATTGTATTGAAACGGTCAAGAAATTCCCACCATGTGAAATGTTTACTTCCAACAAATGCACACATCCAGCTCCGCTCCATCCCATAGTAGTAGTTGTCCCCTTTGCAAAATCGGGCATAGACTTCATGCACTGTAGACCTACCTCAGCTAGGGGGCATGGCTACATCATTGTGGCTGTTGACTATTTTACAAAATGGGCTGAGGCAATTCCCACATACGCTGAAGATGATAATATTGTTGCACTGTTCCTATTCAATCATATCATTGCTAGATTCGGGATCCCTAGGGCCATTGTGACAGATCATGGGGCACACTTTCAAAATAAAATGATGGCAGAGCTCAATGTAAAATTAGGGTTTCGTCATGATAACTCTACACCATACTATCCCCAAGCCAATGGCCAGGTTGAGGTGATAAACAAAGTATTAAAAACAATGCTTCAGCGGATGGTAGGGCAAGCCAAATCAAACTGGCATTTACAGCTTTTCTCTGCACTTTGGGCCTATAGAACTACTGTCAAAACTTCCCCCAGATTTACACCTTTTCAATTAGTATACGGACTAGAAGCTGCCCTCCCAATAGAATGTGAAATCCCTTCTTTGAAACTGGTTGTGGAATTACTACCCAACACTACCATAAACAAAGAAATATTCATGTACCTAAATAAACTTGATGAAAATTGACGTGATGCTGCCTTATCTAATGAGGCACACAAATGAAGAATTAAATTCCAATATGGTAGGAGTGTCCAACCCCATTCCTTCAATGAAGGATATCTGGTCTTGACCGGTGACCAGAAGCATGACAAGCTGGGGGCAGGAAAATTCGAGTCTATGCAGCATGGGCCTTATATTGTTAGTCATGTTTTAGAAAAGGGGGCTTATGAATTGGTTGATTATGATGGGATACCATTGGGAGAGCCTCGAAATGGGATCTACCTTAAAAGATACTATGCCTAGGTCATCTAGCATAGGATCTTTGTACATATTGTTTATAGTTTGTTGTGTGTCTTAAGCTTTGAGAGGTGTGTCTTTTGTGTGATTTGAAATGTGTTTTTCATAAAACCCTACTTATGCATGTCTTTTGTCTAATGGAAAGATGACCTCCTACATTGGTTTTGCCGATGGTGCTCATCAATATACACTTAATCTTGCATCAGCATCCTGGGTACTGTACTCTCCTACGAGTGAGCTAGTGAGTTTAGAGGGTGTTCTTTTAGGTCTCTCCACCAATAATCTGGTGGAATACCAAGCCGTGGTTGGATTATTTATGGAATCCATAGCTTGTGATGTAAGATAAATTAGGGTTTATCTAGATTCTGAACTAGTCATACAACAACTTAATCAGGTCTACACCATTAGGAATCCCTCGCTTCTTCCTACTTTCTGAAGAGTCGGGTTGTTAGAGAGGTATTTTGAGCAGGTCACGTATTATCATATTCCAAGACATTTAAATGTTGTGCTAGATTCCCTAGCTAACTATGTCTTATATTGGCATGTTGCTCATACTTAAAAAATCCATTGGAAACATAAAAAAACATGTGTAAATTCATAAGTAGATAAGTCATTCCACACATCACCTTTTCCACACACAACTGTAAATATAAAAGTCTTGCATATATGTATATAAATTGTAGCACTGAGATACAAAATTGTGGGCTGAAGCATCTCTAGCTTTTAGTGCCCGTCCAAGACTGTAAAAAGTTGAGGATATGCAAAATACATAGGGAAAAATTTGAAGCTTTGAAGCTTTCAGTAATGCATATACAAAAAAAAAATGATATTCATGGCAGACTAATCCTCTTGGTGCTCATGGTAGCACGCAATGGCCTAGGCCACTCTATGAAGTAGTCTGGAAAACATCTGGAGACACCTGTGGTATGGCGCTGATAACGCCTGGGAACCTCATCAGTGGTCATATCAGGGATACCCACAATTAGCTGCTGTAGGTTCTCCTCAAGATATCCAAGCTCTTCCTCATATTTAGAGTGGCAAGCCATCATATCTCGGGTACCTACTCTCCAGCAATAGGGGACATCCCACCTGGACGGACAGATCCGATATCTGCATGAAATCATTTTTATCTCGGTACTATGAAAATAAAAATCAAATAAATATAAAATTCAAAAACACGAGTGGATAGTGTCTTTTCACCTCGGTCATCCCACACTTCCCCCACAGGTAAAGACAACTCCGGGTCATTGCAGAAGTTTGCCCCTTCATAGGAATAATCCTCTACCATCAGTAGTTGGTTCTTCGACCAGCGAAAGAACCCAGAACCGTAAGTGACTTTGGGTCCTCCACCTCCGAGGCGGGGCATGGCCGTCACCCATGCAAGCATCCTCTAATCCTCAGGATCCATTCTAGTGATGGTCACCTGTGGCCTCATGTGAGGCACCCGTTGTAGGATGAAAGACACCACCACCACTCCGTAACCAAACTGCTTCAAAGTCCCTCTTTTTAATTTGTTGAGTTGACTCTTCAAACAAACCAACATTCCCTCACACTAGTTGAACACAGTAGGTTCCATACACTATAAGGCATATAACATGTGAGATCTACCAGTGAGGTGGGAAACCCTAGTGCATGCCACTCTATCGATGGTGTATACTACTGTCCTCGGGGGGAGATCCACTAGAGATTTGATCACTAGCTTTCCCGACTGGGACTCTATACCCAATGAGAAATGCTGATCAATGATATCATCCAAAGAGCCTTCTCCCTTTCGTGCTCCCGACAGAACTATATGGATTCCCTGCATAGATAAATCGGTGAGGAAATAGATATCCTCGATCTCTATATGTAAGATGTGGACTCCTACCACAAAGTGCTCCTGATCAGGATCCCACATGTCGATAATGTACTCCAGTAGGTGGACATGTGCTTTCATCCCTGGAATCCAAAAAATACTTGAAAAGCTCGCAGTTCCGCAAAGCATCAATGGTAGCTGGATCATTTGCGGCTTGGTTATCTGGGACTTCATGCTCCCTTTCTTTGCATATCACCATGGTGCACCTACAAAATATCAACTTTGAAATTAGATACGGCATCATGACCGTAAGGAAGAAAAAAAAATGGCATTATGAATTGCATGGTAAGGGCAGAGATATGAAAAATTGCATTTAAAGGCATTTTAGGGTTTGGTTTTTCCCTTGTCTTCTTAGTCGACGCTGTTGCGATTTGTGCACAGAGCACCGCGGCGCTCTTGCCCTTGGTGCGAGAGGCATTGGGTGCCTGTCTGTTGTGGACAGACTGTCATCGATTCTCTTGTCCTAGCAAGATAGAGCATCGTCGGGGACGCATACCGATGGCTAAAACCCCCAAAAAACAAAATTGTTTGCCTCTTATTCTAGCAATACAACTTCGGTGGAGGTAGGAAAAACCCTATTTTTCCTTTACAAATAAAAATCTACCCTATGCCTTGCATTTTGAACCATTTAAAAACATATAGGGAACTTTCAAATTAACCATGCAAAAGAAGAAATTGGAAGTTATTGAACATGAAAACAGGAGAAGACCAAGTGTTTACCTCTTCTATGGATTGAGAAGGTACAAAGAAATGGAATGCCCTCGCCAAATCGTCAGAGGAACTCTTTCTACCAAAGCTACCTTCCAAAACTCACCCAATGGTAAAAGAAAAAATGGTAAAAATAAAGTTACTTACCCTTCTATTTATAGAATGTTTTGAGATTTTCAAAGTTATAGTATAACTTATTTTATTTTGAAATCCAAATCATTTTGTCAAAAGTGGGTTTTTATTTTTACTTTATATAGTTTTGAGAAAATAACTTTTTGATAGCATTTTTTGATTTTTTCAAGTAAATGAAGGGTCATGGTTACATTTCAAGCTATTTTTCTCTTTTTTGAGCTTAGAGCTTAACGGAAAAAGTACTAAGCATCGTTTACACTTTTTACATGCTCATTAAAAATCTAGTAGAAAGGTGTCGAGTAAACTTTTCTGCTTTTTCAGACTCGTAAAAAATGGATTATGAAAAAGGAACCTAGTTCAGGAGTTATAGTTAAGCTCTTTTCAGTCTCCTCAAAACACAAAAATATTGCCAAGTGAACTTGTTGCGTTCACGCTTGTAAAAAAATCAGAACGGTCAACTAGTCAGGGGTAGTTTATCTCTTTTTCGTATCGACTAGCCTTATTTACAAAAAAGGACCATTTTTGGAGTCTTCTTGGTCATTTCAAACTCTCTAAACATGAAACGAAAAATGAGTTTGTTTGCATCGGACTCATAAAACACACGATATAAGACCCTATTCTGGGAACGAACCCTTCCTTTCTCAAGTTCATGAAAAATATCAGAATGGACTCATCACGTGATGAGCTTCAACGAGTGTTTGTTACCCTCTTTGGACTCATAAAAACTAAAAGAGGCACTCACCTTTCAAGGTGGGGAAATTAAAGTAAAGGGAAATGGTTTTCATTTGTTTATATGGCAGTACTCTACAGTCCACCTTTGGACATGGCACCTATTTGCATTTGCATATTTGAATAGTTTGGGTTTTCATTTTGTCCTCGAGTCGATCCATTTTTGTGAGTCACCTGACTCCTTTGAGTCAATTCAAAGAATGCTTTGTTATATTCCTTGCATTACGCCTGGTTCTATTCTCATAAGTCAATACTGCCAAGTCATGTGTTGTGCCGCCCAATTGTTCAAAGGTTACCTCTCTCAGAAAAAATAATTCATCAGTAACTCCACTTGTCCTTAAAAATTCAGTCATGTCTAGGTTAGTCCTATCATTCCAAATCAAATTTTATTCTTAGTTTCATGTCACTAATGTGGGAATTATTATGGCCCTCCTCTAATATATTCTATTCCTATCGACTTCAGAACATTATCCAGGGATCATACCTAGAAACCTAGATAGTACCTTGGACCTACATGCCTCAATGGCAAGTTACCTCACTTTCAACATGAGTTTACATCATTGGCTCTTGATTGAAAGATCTCATTGGATGTTCGACTTCAATTCCTTTATTCACATTCGATGATTTGTACTGAGATACCTTGGGAATCATTGACATCAATGGTGATTTCCCTCAAACTTGTTAATAGTTGACATCAATCACTGGAAATCAAGTGGTTTCTACCATGTTCGATGTCAAGACATTGTAATCACATGGTTATATTTGTATCATTCAGAGATCGGGATGAAGACCCTGAGTGATTAGGTTTTTTTCATCATCATCGCCTATGCTCAGGTTGCATTTGGAGATCATTTAGAGTCATGACACAAATCCACATTGTATGTTCTGTGGCTGTGTTTTATATCTCAAAATGAGGGGCATAGATATACTTTGTATATCTTGTAGCTATGACCTATCTCTTACAATAGTCGATCATGGATCTAAAGTGTATTATTGGTAGCCATGACATAGTCATCATCATAGATCTGCAGTGTATTGGTCCGCAGCTATGGTTGAATTGGATAAATTTAGTTACTAGTCCTCTATAAGTATATCTCTCTTTTCCTTTGTGTTAGACGGAAAACTTGCAAAGTATTTCACCTATCACTTCCTTCTAGATTCATACTTTGGGGGGAATTCTGTTGCACATGAAAATATCACATTGCCTAGTCAGCCTTCAGATGAATTTCATGTTTCCTACCAACCTCCCAAAAAGTGTGATCTGGATAACCTTGGCCATTTTTTTCCCTGATCTAGAAGGAATGGTGCTATTTTACCTTTTCCCTAGAGCATCATCGACGTCTCCATCAGTTGATAAAAAAGCACCGTTATCCCTTTGCAGTGGGAAAAATCCTAGATCAATGCTCTATCCAATTTACCAAAAAAGCGTCGATGGTCACTTAAAGGGGAAAAAAAGTTTCTAGAAGATTTCATATGGAATCCTTCATGGAATTAGTTCTTGAACGTCTAGAGGAGGTGGCATTTGCCTCCCTCACCTATAGGGATCTCATTCTATCCTTTTTCCAAGTCATCCTATGGATTCTTGGCCTATAAATGAAGCTTCTACGAAGAGAGTAGGGAAGGCTAGAAAAAGCATCCTTATGCTGCTAGTTTGAAGTTTGAATAGACACAAAGTAGAGGTAGCTTGTGGCTGGAGAGGTATTCATAGGAGTTTGTGGACATTTGTTGAGACGGCAGCCGTCAACATCAAATATTTTGGTTGTACTTCTTCTCATCCATTATTAATACAAAAAAATTTCCCTTTCCTATATTTGATTATTGTGTTTGTGATTAAATATTATGGACTCCCCAATCACCAGTATGGATAGTTGATTATCATGATGCTCTCATCTTTTCGTTTGTCTTGTGATCTGTCTTGCAGGTATTGAATCATCTCAAGGACTTTCTGGAGAGAAGATAAATAGATCTACGGTTAAGGTATATGATGTGTTATGTTAATTAATTTGACTATTCAAGGGAAGGATATGTGGCTGTGATTTTGTGTTTTGTAGTTGTGTTTTGCATTACAGAGGAACAAGCAGTGTCACCACTGGTTGAAAATTCCTAATAACAGTTCTTGGATGTGTTCCTCCCATTGTCGAATGTGAGTGCTGGGCCTTTCTGACATGGTTGTTGGATGTGTTCCTCCTATGGTCAGATGTGCATGTTGGGCATGCCTTTCTGACATGTATATTGGATGTGTTCATCGCATGGTCAGATGTAAGTGTTGGGCGGGCCATTCTGACTTAGGGTCAGATATAAGCACTGAAGAAGACCTGCATGGAGGCTAGGCCTAAAACCAGCATGAAAAATGGCTGGCTCTGTAGAATTTCCTATGACGAGAAGAATTGAGAGATAGCACCAGTTGATAGAGATGGAAGAAGCAGTGATGATGATGATCTAGTGATGATCCAGCTTTGATGATGATCTAGTGATGATCCAGTGATGATCCAACCTTGATGATGATCCAATGATGATCCAGTTTCGATGATAATCTAGTGATGATCCAGCATCAATGTTGATCCAGATTTGATCCATAGAAGAATACTTGTACTGATGAATTGTGTCAAGAGAATACCTTCCTAGTTAAGAGGGAGTGTTGATGTATTTGTAACTTTGGAATGTATTCACTTGTATATTTTATGTATTGTACCCCGATGTTTATTTCAGGAAGTATCTGTAATGTAATTGAGTCATGTCATACCCTGATGTTCCTATCCGGAGATTCAATAATGTAAAAAATTCATGTAAAGTCATAGAGGGTAACCCTCCTTATTGTTCAAGAGTTAAAGTCCCCATAGTTCTATGGCACTAGGGTTATTAGACTCTCCTAGAGATGTCGGCCCCAGGTGAGTTAATGTAAGTCAGGTCAGTAATACCCCAGTTGTGGTTACTCAAGCCTACATAATTGAGTTAGGATTACTCGAGCCTACATATCAAAGTCAAATATTAAGTGAACGAAAGAATATAAATAAAGAGTGGGACTCTCTATTTATAACACACACACATTGATTCACTGGGGCGCATGAGTGAGAGAGGAGAAGCTCTCTCAAGTGAGAGAGAGAGAACAAGTTGTTGGAGATCATCTTTATGTTTTCATATTTTACTGCTGCCATTGGCGCTCATTCTATCTGTAAGGAAGTTGCGGGATTTTCTCCTTTATGGTTTCCCCGAGGAAAATTATTTTTGTCTCTTATCTCTTGTGATTTTTGTTGTGCATGTTATTCTCTCAGATAAGATCCTAGATCATATTGCTTAAATGATAAAAATCTAACACTTTCCCCTAGCTCCACACCATGATTATTTACATCATTTATTTAAATGCAACGGGGTCAAAACCAGTGTATTACATTCCCCTTCCCCTTCAAAAACATTTTCCTCAGTGCTTTACAACATTGAACAAAAATTCTTGCTAGTACTACCCTCAGCAATCCACAAATTCGAACAAAAATGGATGTGCCAGTCACATGGCATCCTCGAGCTCCCATGTAGCTTCTTCAAGACTGTAGTGCTCCCATTGCACCTTCACCTGTCCTATTGCTCAGTTTCGGATCATCATGACCTTCCTGGAGAGGATGCGCATAGGCTCGATTTGGAACTCTCCCTCTAGTTCCACCTGAATCACATCCCAATTTATTACATGGTTAGGATCATGTGCATACTTATTAAGCAAAAAAACATGAAAAACATTATGATCTCTAGTGCTAGCAGGTAATGCAATTCTATATGCAACTGGCCATATTCTTTCAATCACTTCAAACAGCCCACAATATCTAGGAGACAACTTGGCACAACTTCCAAGTTTCAAGGAACTCTTCTTTTCCCTCACTCTAAGGTAAACATGATCCCCAACATTGAACTCTCTGTTCACCCTATACTTATCTGCATAACTTTTCTATCTATCCTGGGCTGCCTTCAAATTCTTCCTGATCTTTACAACTTCCTGCTCCATCTCCTTGAGCAATTCTGGACCAAGCACAACCCTGTTCACTGGATTATCCCAAGTCACTGGTGTCCTACATCTTCGGCCATACAAAGCTTCATATGGACTCATCCCCAAGGATGCTTGTTTTCCATTGTTATAAGAAAACTCTACCAGGTGTAAATAATCTTCCCACTTGGTTGGTTTTTCCATCACATACATGTGAAGCACATCTTCCAGTACCTGGTTAACTCTCTCGGTCTGTCCATCGATCGGAGGATGGTAGGCAGTGCTGAAATTCAAATTTGTAGCCAAATATGCAAACAACCCCTTCCAAATATTGGAAGTGAACTTGACAACTCTATCAAATACTATTGCCTTAGGCAATCCATGCAGTTTGAAAATCTCCTTCATGAATATCTTCACAATGTCATCAGTCTTGTGCGTAGACTTAACCGGTAGAAAATGTGCTTCCTTTGTCAACTTGTCCACCACAACCATGATGGAATCATGTTGTCTCCAAGTCATTGGCAATCCTATAATAAAATCCATGGAAATAAATTCTCATTTCCATTCTGGAACCGGAAAAGGCTACAACAAACCTATTGAATGTTTATGTTCAACCTTCACTTGCTGACACTTCATGCATCTTGAAATATATTCAGCCATGTCCTTTTTCATTCCTAGCCAAAAGTACTGCATTCTAGCTGTAGCAATCGTCTTCTGACATCCTGGGTGACCAGAATATGGAGCTTGATGGATCTCATCCATAACAACCCTCCTCAAATCTACTAAATTTGGAATATAAATTATGTTCTTATATGTAACAAGTCCATCTTCTTCCAATTTATATCCCTCATACTTATTTTCAAGGATTTGCTGCTGCAACTTGTCCTTGACCTGTGCATACAATTCATCTTTGGCAACATGATTAGAAATATGTTGCCTCAAATATGATTGGAAAATACTAAGAGATGCCACCTGCATTTCCTGCACCTTCCTGCTGAGTGTATCAGCTACCTTATTCTCTTTTCCTTTTATGTGTTTGATTTCAAAATCAAACTCACATAAAAACTCCAGCCATCTCGCTTTCCTAGAATTTATAGTAGGATGATCAAACAAATACTTCAGTCCACAATGGTCTATCCTTAGCTCAAATATTCTACCCATCAAGTAATGTCTCCACATCTTGAAAGCATGTACTATGGCTGCAAGTTCTAGATCATGAGTGGCATAGTTCTTCTCATGCTTCTTCAATTTTCTTGACTCATAGCATATCACGTGGTTGTATTGCATAATAACTCGTGAATAACTCCTCCAAGTCCTTGACCACATGCATCTGTACATACCACAAAATCATTTTCTGGGTTTGCAACTTTTAAGACCAGTGCACTTGTGAGAAGATACTTCAACCGCTGGAAACTTTCTTCACACTACGATGTCCATTCGAACTTTATCCCCTTCCTTTGCAAAGAAGTGACAGCATGTACAACCTTGGAGAATCCGTCAATGAATCTCCTATAGTATCCTGCAAGCCCCATAAAATATCTTACCTCTGTCACATTCTTTGGAGTAGACCAATTCTTAATAGCTTCAATCTTCTCAGGGTCTACAGATATACCCTCCTATGAAATAATGTAACCCAAGTACTGAATTCTACCCCTATAGAAGTCACACTTGCTCAGCTTTGCATATAGCTGATGTTCTCTTAGCAATTGCAGTGTTAGTCTCAAATGTTCTTCATGCTCTTTTTCATTCTTAGAATTAACAAGAATATCATCAAGGAAAACAAGAACAAATTTGTACAAATACCTGTTGAAGACACTATTCATAAGGCACATAAATGTTGCTGGTGTATTTGTGAGACCAAATGGTACCACTACAAACTCATAATGTCCATACCTTGTTTTGAAGGTTGTCTTATGAGTGTCTTCATCCTTGATTCTCACCTGATGGTACCTAGACCTCAAGTCAATCTTGGAAAATACCTTCGCTCCTTTCATTTGATCAAAGAGGTCATCAATTCTTGGCAAGGGATATTTCTTATTCACCATGAATTTATTCAACTACCTGTAATCAATACACAATTTTAGTGTACCATCTTTCTTCTTTACAAACAGAACTAGTGCTCCCCAAGGAGACACACTTGGCCTGATATACTTTTTATCCAACAATTCTTGCAGCTGCATATTTAACTCTAATATTTCTGGTGTACTCATTCTATAGAGTGCTCTTGACACTGGTGCTGCTCCTAGCACAAGTTCAATTGTGAAATCCATGTCCCTCTTTGGATAAAGTCCTGGAATCTCATCGGGAAAAATATCCTTGAAGTATTGCAACACAACTTAGTCTTCCAACCTAGGGGTTTCCTTCTCTGCTGCCTCCTCAATATGGGATGCATACAACTGACAACCTTTTCTACAAAACTTATTTAACTGCATTGCTGAAATCTTCCTTACCGATATTACCTTTGGAATGCCTCTTACAACTATTGGGTTCCCTTCTTCATCCATGCATTCAAAAGTATTATTATAACAGTCAAACTTCACTCTGTGAGCTTCTAACCAATCCATTCCAATGAGAACATCATAGGAACCAAGTGGTAGAACATTCAGACCTACACAAGTGATCAATCCATTCATCACCAATGGACATTTCTCCACCACTTCATTAATTTTTCTCTTAGTTCTAGTGGCTAGCTGAACTAACAAAGACTTGCTATGCTTTACCTTCCTAATATCACAAACCTCCACTATTGTAGGAGCAATATAACTATGAGTAGAACCAGGGTCAATGAAAATATAAATAGATCACTCAATAATCTTACCTGCAACTTCAACTACTATTGACTGGTGATGTTCCTAGCGGTCTTCCGGTGCTGCATAAACTCTAGGTACGGCCCTTGCTACTTGTCCCATTTTTTCTGCCTCTTGAATATTATATGTTGGCCTTGCATTCTCATTCTCAAGTGGACAGTATCTATGCATGTGGGGTCCTCCACATTTACAACATTAGAGTGGCCCTCTGTTTTGTTGTGGATATTTTGGCTTCTCAACTTGTGTTGGTTGCTTCTGTTAATTCCTGAAGTTAGAAGGTTTGTAACCTTTCTTCCTTTGGTCAGACTTCTCACTCCTTTTGTCCTTCCATGTTTTCTGGTAATCCGGTTTTTTCTTGCTTTGCTCGTAGCAATACTTAACTTTTCTTATTGCTTCTTCTGGAGTCCTAGGTTCATAGAACTCAATTCGGTATTTGTAAGACTAAGGAAATCCATTCAAAAAGTGTTGGATCTTCACCTTCTCATCTTTTATGTACCTGACATACCTCAACAACTCCAAAAACCTATTGGCATACTCTTCCATAGTCTATTGTCCCAATCTCATCTCATGGAACTCTTTGATCTTGTCATCATAGTACCTGTCAGAGAGGTACTTCTCTTTGAAATACTTCTGGAACTGCTTCCACACAATCTTCCTTTCATTGATCTTCTTTACTGTTAAATTTTTATATGCTAAGCTAGAACATCAATATTTCATTTCATTTTCATAACTAAAGCATATAAACAGGATCACTGAAAGAAACAGTATCACAAGAACAACACAAATTTATCCTGGGAAAACCCTAAAGGGAAAAACCCAGCAAAAGCTTCCTCAATATAGATGTCCCAAAAAAGGATAAAAGGTAAAACCAGCAAGGAGATCAAAGCCTGATCCTCCTCCTTCTCCAGCTACTTCTCTTCTCCACTAATGCGCTACACAAGTGAGAGTGTGTGTGTGTGTGTTCCAAATGAGGAGCACTACACCTCTATTTATATTCATCCATTCACTTAAGTTAACTCATTTGACATGTAGGCTCGAGTTACACATGTAGGCTCAAGTAACCACACTAGGGTGCTGATGACCCACCTTTACAATTAGAGGGGACTACCTCATGACTCTTATTAGTTCTTCTGATTAGGAGAATCGGGGTACAATGTAATACAAGTGGTTCTCCTGGTAGGACCATCGGGAACCACAAAAAGATACATATAAAATATTCTTTGAAGTTACAATATTTCAACACTCCCCCTTAACGAGAAGGGTATTCTACAGCAACATCAACAACAATAAGAGTAGAGATAGGAGACATCATCAACATCAGCAGGGTAACACATCTATAAATCATTGGAAGCTTTTCAACATCATGTGGTATTCATCTTCAATATTTATTCTTCATAATCATTAATTCTTTGACTGCTTCGATCAGCAACATCTTCAGCATTTTGATCTTTCACTTAGTAACGACATCTTCAGCACTTGGAGCTTTCGATCAGCAACATCTTCAGCACTTTGACTGTTCGATCAGCGACAAAATATTCAGCATTTCAACCTTTTGATCAGCAACATCTCTACCACATACTTTCCCTGGTTGAGAAAGATTCCTTCTGAACTTTGTCATACTTCCAGACCTAGGAAACAATGCATTAACCCAAGGTCTTTCATCTCAAATTCTTCTGCTAGTTTCTTCTTGCTTTCTACAATCTGTTTCTCATTCCCTGTCAAGAATAAGTCATCCACATACAGTATGATAGGTTCATCTTCTACAACCTTGTAGTAAATTTTAGGATTGACTTTACTCTTGGCAAAGCCCATGCTCGTCAAGAAACTATCTATTCTTCCATACCAAGCTCTAGGAGCTTGCTTCAGGCCATAGAGGGCCTTCTTCATCTTGCATATGTGAGTCCATCTATCTTCAACTTCAAATCCTTATGACTATTCGATGTAAAACTCTTACCCAATCATACCATTAAGGAAGGCTTGTCTGTACTTCATCATGGAAGCAACTACCATCATGGTTCTAAAGGAAGTGTACCTTTCTTCCTGGAGTAAGTGTCTCTTCATAATTAATTCCCTCTTTCTTATAGAAACCTCTAGCCACAAGTCTTTCCTTTCTTCTATCAACAACATATTTTATCTTACAAATCTATTTGTAATATACCACATTCTTGCTTTCTGGTTTGAGTACTATATCCCAAACATCATTCTAGTATTATGTCATCATAACATCTTCCATGAGTTTGTCTTGTCATGTCATCAACATATCCTAGTCTTCTGCATTCAACCTTGAAGGTTGGAACCCACTTTACTCTTGGTAAAGTCTCGATCCATCAGGAATTTGTCCATCATGTCATACCATGTCGAACTCAGATATCTTCTATAGCCACTCCCCCTGAAGTGGAGTATCATCTTCCCTCTTCATTCTGTACAGGTAGTTCTATACTTGATATATACTTCTAGTAGGTCTAGTCAATAGAGTATGTTATGTCATAGTCTATTCTTTCAGAGGAAAATCATGAACCTTGCTTTGTACACTTGTTCTTGTAGATCCATAGATACTACGTACTTCCCTTTATGTCTCGAAATCATATCGTATACATAATTCCCCATTATCAACGGTTATTCTTTGATCATAGCTTCTTTCATAGCATTCTTTTCTTCATCTTGAGTTATCTCTCGTACCCATGGTGGTCTTCATCCTTCAAGGTGGATCTACTGCTCTCTGAAGGTCTTTCTTTTGTCATGGTGTCTCTGACCCTGGGAGCTTCAGATTCATGTTTATTGGAGTGAATCTTGAATTGTCATCACTTGTTCTTCGGAACAAGTCTCATCCTTCTTTTCTTGTAGGAGGTTGTACAGGACCTTTCCTACAATTCAAATGCACCAATTGCATGGTTAGAACTATTTCATAAAACATATGCATAACGACAAATTCTTATGCATCATGCAACTATTTAGTCAATACAACATTCATCCATATTTCACATAAACTTTGTAGATGCCTTCCATTTCTACCATGACATCATTGAGATTATGCACTAATCCAGTATGTCAACAAAGAGGTTTCATTCTAGATAAGTATCAATGGAGAGATGTATAGCACCATGAGCTACTTACCCATCACATGCATATTAGTAGTATACTGTCATTAATGCAAACAGTCTATCATGCATAACACATCAACTAAATATAATCAAATGCATAACAAAACAATATCATGCAATGACAATTGAATACTTATCTTTTATTCGTCTCGTGGGTAGAATCCTTCTTGATCCTTCTACTTCATCATCTTCTTCATTCATGACATCATCATTTCTTATCCAAATGATAAGATGGATAAGAGGTTCTTCAAAAATTGAGTTCCTCACATTCCTCGTCACTTGAGGGATCTTCTTTGAATGGAGAGAGCTTGATCTTCAATTGCTCCCATCTTCTTCTTCTTAGAGTTATATGAAAGTAATCACTTCCTTCTGGAACACATTCCTCACATGAATGAATCACATGATCTTGGGAGGCCATTCAAGGTGGCTATCACCACTTCTGCATTCTCCACTTCTTCTTCTACCGCTTCAAGCTGTTCTGCATTCTGGATCTTCACATTCTTCAACTGTTTTCTCAAAGCCATATTCTGATTTAAGTTCTTATCTTCAAACATCTTCGTTGTCTTTAGGAAAGACACTTGTGGCACAAGTTGATTCGTTATTGAATCAACAATGATCTTCTTGGCCTTGATCAAGTTCTTCTTGTGTAAGGATTTGAGCCTCATCTCCGTATGGAACTGGAACCTCTCTACTCATGTAGGTGTCCAATTCATTTTCTTCAGAGAGATAAAATACTTCCATGATTGGAAGTTGTCAACTTTAACAAGCTTATCATCAAGCTGATGTGATAGATCACTTTGAAATGAGAACCTCAAATGCAAATAGCAAAAGATTAGATCTTACTGATTTGAGGTGTCTGTCCTGCTTCCGAAGCTGGCTGATTTAGGGTTTGTCAAAGCAACCCTAATTTTAAAAAATTGGAATCTTTGAGATCTGATTGGATATAAATATATATCTCTTCAAATGGAGTTGTCCAATGTACTCCTTTTCTGAAAACAGTGGAGGGAAACTCCCGGAACAGGAAGCCCTAGTTTTTTTATTTCTTCTGCAGAAATTCCTGTTACTGTTTCTATGATATCTCTGCAATTGCTACTCCTCTGTGTCTGAAATTTCTCCCTGATTTAAAATTGCATGTCCTGGATCCAAAACCATAGGTTTCATCATGATTTGTTTCACCAATTTGTATTTATGATCCTTTTTCCCAAGGTGACCTGTTACAAGACTGTTCAGAATAGAGAAGTTGTACGGCCTGCCACGTGTCACTGTTTCATGGTCTGGTTCTGAAATTAGGACCATAGAAAGTAAAGTCCATTATATTTCTGGAACATCTTTAGGAATTCAATTTGGACCTCTGTAGCCCAAGCTATAGCAATTTTCCCCAGGTGTCCTGTTTAGGGATGAATTCTGGAAGAGGCTAGAACCCTAACTTGGAGGGATCATATCTCCAAGAATATAGATAATAGGAGGATGAATTTTGGATAAAACGTACATCAGGATTTTATATTCAGCCTTTGTAATTTTTAGGTCCTGAAACTTCTCCAATCTCAGGATATAGCGTATGTACCAAAACTTAGCAGTTTTAGTATTTAGGGTTTTTCTAGCTCGAGGTCAAACTAGGGTTTGACTTTCCCGGAGTTTCACCCAACCAAAAATATTGATCTAGGTCTCTAAAATTCGATTTTTATGAGGAGATAAATCCTATTCCAGGCTCACTCAAAAATTCCTCTTCAGAAAGAAACCTTAATTTCTTTTGAGAAGAGAGAGAGGGTTATTTTGCCTTGTGAAAGCTGTCATATTCAGGGTGGCTCTGATACCATGTTAAATTTTTATATGCTAAGCTAGAACATCAATATTTCATTTCATTTTCATAACTAAATCATATAAACAGGATCAATGAAAGAAATAGTATCACAAGAACAACACAAATTTATCCTGGGAAAACCCTAAAGGGAAAAACCCAGCAAAAGCTTCCTCAATATAGATGTCCCAAAAAAAGATAAAAGATAAAACCAGCAAGGAGATCAAAGCCTGATCCTCCTCCTTCTCCAGCTACTTCTCTTCTCCACTAATGCGCTACACAAGTGAGAGTGTGTGTGTGTGTTCCAAACGAGGAGCACTGCACCTCTATTTATATTCATCCATTCACTTAAGTTAATTCATTTGACATGTAGGCTTGAGTTAAATCAGGTAGGCTCAAGTAACCACACTGGGGTGTTGATGACCCACCTTTACAATTAGAGGGGACTACCTCATGAATCTTATTATTTCTTTCGATTAGGAGCATTGGGGTACAATGTAATACAAGTGGTTCTCTCGGTAGGACCATCGGGGACCACAAAAAGATACATATAGAATATTCTTTGAAGTTACAATATTTCAACATTTACTTGCCTGAAATGCTCCCACCATATCGATGCTCTTCCGGTCAAATTGAAAATGGCTACTCTAACTTTCATATTCCTAGAATAGTCTTGGACTTGGAAATATTTTCTCATCCCAAGAAGCCAAGCTTCATCTTCTTGACTAGCCTTTATCTCACCATTAAAGGTAGGAGGCCTTTCCTTCTTAAATTCATCTCGTGAGTGGTTCTGGTAGCGCCTCTTTATATGATTCTCATGAGAAGAAGAACTTGAATCTCCAGTGGACCCTTCAGAGTCATATGACTCACTAGGTGATCTCTTTTTTCCTCTAACAATGTTCTTACTCCCTTCTGGATATTTTGTTCAGTCCTTAGAGTTCATCTTTCTCTGAATATATGTCAAACTTTGTGACATGGCTGCATTCAACTGATTATGTTCCTCCTGAACCTTAACCAATATTTCATTATATGCCTTGTAACTCTGCATCTCCTCCATTAGGCTTCTCATGGTGGCTGCAAAATCTAGGGGAGTCTCTTGAAATATCCTTCCATTAGACTCTATCTCATCATTTTTGGCTCGGACATTTTCCCCCATAGCGTCTTGCGCACGCTCGTAGGAATCTTGTGCCTCATATATGTCATAGGTTCTCATGGTCGAGCCAAGAACCCACTTTTCCAAAAATGTACTATGCCTCTACAAAATGTTTTATCAACACCATTTGTTAGATACACAGTAATTCAAAATCAAAACCATTTTACTTATTGTCACCTGGCCTATCTATGCCCAATGTTGTAACCGACAACGCTGATACCACAATGTAGTGTACTACCAATTGGTATCATAGGGTACTCTTGACTGCTTTCTGGCCCAACGAGGCCCAACGCTGCAACCCACAGCTCTGATGCCACGCTACTGGATTGCCAAATTGACACTCTTTTATACCTCTTTACACCCTCCATATACACCTTTGATCTCTTCATTTGATCCTTTTATCCCACAAATCCTTCTACATTTTCACATATCCACCCAAATATTCAGCAAGTTATTAAGGTATGATAATTCATTAATTTCCTTTGATTTAATGTTTAAATGTCCTTTCTTGAAGGATTTGTGACTAATTACATTTCTGTAGCACACGTTAGCATTCAACAACAGTTAGTCATTATGAAGTTCTCCATACGTGGCCAATTTGTTCAAACCAACTCAAGTTTATCCATCCTAGTTCTCATAGATGACTCATGTACAATTAATGCAATTTTCATCTCTAGGCATTGCATGCCATAGAGATGAAGATTTGTTATTCGATAGCAAACTAAATCATATCTTGTTAGCCATTAATTAAGGGATTGAACAGTTGCATTATTAAATAGTAGACCGTGTTGTTGCCTGTAAAATCGGAAATGGTTATCTCAGCCTTTGAGCTATATAAAGAGAGCCATAGATTGAAAATGTAATGGATAATAGGAAGAAGAGAGTAGCATACATGTAAACATGGACAAGATATATGTGTATGCAAAATATAATGAACAATCCATAGAAGAATTGCGTTGCTTAGATGCCAGTTTCTCTGAATTAAATAGAGTTCAATTCATATAATGTTATTTCTATTATTTTAAGTGATGATGTACATGTTTCTTTAGACTGTAATCAATTTGTTTTCAGTTGTCATTATTTTCTTCATTATAGGATTATAGTTGTAGTTTAGAAGTTAGTCTACAAATATCATAAGGACTTTTGGTCTCGTTGGCAAGGATCCACCAACATAGACCATAAGCCCTTCCTCTGTAATTTTAAGTGTTTATAGTTAGATTAACTAATTGTTTTTGTTTCCATTAGAAATAAGAATTGTGCTTAATCAACTAAATTTAGGAATCAGATTTTATTTGTTGTGATGAGATAATATTCATAGAATTTGTTAGTTTAGAACTGAGCTCGGGTAATAGGATAGGTTGATTTAAAAATGTTGTTTTAAATACTTAGTATTGTAGGACTGATTTGTTTTGATGTAGATTCAAATTCTGATTTTTGAAAGTCATACATTAAGTTTGTCAAACTCGATTCCCAATAAAATAAACTTTATTATATTTTCAAGTTTTAATTGTAAGGTATGTAGATGGCATTAATTTTTGTTATGGTTCAAAGCTTTAAGATTATTCAATTCTGTCTTTAAAGATTAATTGTATTCATTCTGCAAATTAAATTTACTCTGTTTTAGTTTTAAAATACAAGTTAGTTTGAAATAGTTTTGATCACAGAAACAGTTCATTTTTAAGATGAATTAGTAAGCTCTATAATAATATTAAAACTTTTTAAAAATCCATTAACGTAATATAATATTTTAAGGTATTAAATGATAAGTTTGCTTTCTGCAACTTACTCTGTTCTCTGTGTCTTAGTTCC
This sequence comes from Pseudotsuga menziesii, assembly GCA_001517045.1. Taxonomy (NCBI): domain Eukaryota; kingdom Viridiplantae; phylum Streptophyta; class Pinopsida; order Pinales; family Pinaceae; genus Pseudotsuga; species Pseudotsuga menziesii. The sequence continues at coordinate 17,778 of LPNX010195172.1, read as the reverse complement.
CTTTCTGTAACTTATTCTATTTTCTGCATTGATAAATAGTTTTCTGTTTATTTAAGTTCCTGAGTTATGTTAGATCGTTCTTAGTTTTTTGTTTCAGTCTTAGAATTGTCTTCAAGTTAATTTAAAGACTATTTTCATCCTTATAATTAGGATAGGACATGAATTTGAATATTTTGTAGATGTTTGAGTATTCTAGTTAATATTAGGACTTTACATTTGAATAAACTTGATGGTTGATATATTAGAAATATTATAATTAATCATTTTGAATAATCCCTAGATTAGAGTAAGCCAGATTAGAGTAGATTGGATAGGCCTTAATCCTGCATATGCAGTGTTTGCATCTCGCAAGATACCTTCCCAGGTTGACAACTAAGTGTTGTATTAGATAGTGCATATTTAGCCCCGACATTTTTTGGCACCGTTGCCAGGGAGGTGCTAAAGGGATTAGAGTCTAGATAGGTTGTTTTTATATTACACAACAAGGGGGAGTGGAGAACAGTAAGACAAGAGGTAAGAACCTGCGCATCCACTATAGTGGGTTACCCGAAAACCTTGTTTTTCCTTTTCTGCACAAGTTTGTTTGATTTATTTAGGGTGTGTTTCCCTTTCTGAAAATATAGATAGTTTACTCCCACATAGTTAGTTTCAAGCATATATGTTTTTGAAATTTTTCTTTTTCCTACAGTTGCTTTTGATGTAAGTGTATTTTTCCTTTTAATAGTATGCAAGATTTCTCTTTGTTTCAACAAAAAGTAGGATTTCTTTCAAAAAGTTTGTGGTTTCATAGTATAGAGTTGGATTGCTTTCATTTTAATTTTGATTGCATATTAGATATTGGGTCGATTTTACACTCACAACATTTAATCTTAGTTCCTTTGCTTTTGAGTTAGTTTTATATTTTTGTAATGAATACATTTTGATTTCCTGCATGCATATTTTTTGCAAATAACTTAATTTAGATTTAAAATTTGAACTCCAAAAAATATTTAGGTGCTATAAGAACCATGTTACTAACCTACCTGTGAAGCAGGATATTTGAACCAGTACAAGTTTAAAGATGTTCAAAAATTTGTTGAGTAGAGAAGGGCTTATTACTACAAAGGGTTTCTTCAATCCTTGTTGCAGCATTAGGTCCATATCTGGAGAAGAATCTATCTTACAAAGTGGGCAGAAGATCTATAAGTATCCTCAGCATGAAGATCTTAATCTACACATTTTTCATTTCTTATTTGCTGATGGAGCTCAAGAATCAGGGAAAGCAACTAAAGAAGAACAACAACTAGAACCTAAAATTACAGAATTTCTTGCTTTCCTGGTAGCAGAGGAAGAATATTAACTTGTCTTGGAAATTAAAGATACTAAAGAAGAAAGCCAAGCTAGTCAAGAATCTATTAAGTTATGGACTGAATCAGTTTTTCAGTTCTAGCCTTTTACTTTTCAACAAGTTTTGAAAACCAAATTATATGAAAAGTTGGTTCCTCATGTCATGGTATTTGTTCATATACATTATGTGAACAAGAATGTCTTAAAAATCTCAATTCGTAGGTGGTTACACTGGAAGTACTCATACACTTGAAAGAATACTTCTACTTCCAGTAGTATAGGGTAGTGTAGGGAATAAAAAATAAAAGAAAAATAAAAAGTGAAGAAAAAATAAATATCTACTATGAAAACCAATTTTCTGACACAGTCTAGCAAGGGTCTAGTTAGAAAACCAGGTGACTGGCTGGCTAGACTCCATAATAAAGTTGTTAATGATACTTCATTTTTGTAAAAATTATCTTTTGTTCTGTGCTCAGCTAGATGAAGGGAGATTTATCAAGGCTCTCCTTTCAGCAAGTTTCAACCCATCAACTCCAAAACATTTTATGGGTCTGAAGCTTGAGACATTTTTAGGTGCCCTGGCGCCTGCATGCCTCAATGGCAGGAATCCTTGTCATTTTCTAAGGAAATTCATTAATGTTTCTTGGAAAGAGAATTATATAGTTCATTCAAATCCAACAAATCTATTCATGACTATTAGGATGTACCAAGTGCCTTTATTTCCATTAACATTAAGGGTGGAATATCTCTCATTGGTTAACAACTCTCCTTATTGTTTGGTAATAAAATGATTTCTATCTATGTTCGACATCAACAAATTTATTCGCATAGGTAGTATTGCACAAGGGAAGGACATGGATGAATACCTCGTAGTTTGATTATGGATAATTCTCAGTGGTTGCAGCCTTCATTTTGGATATAGAGCAGTTTATTCTTCTTTCTACAGAAATCCAGTGACATTCAGCATAGTAGATGGCCTATTAAAAGAAATATCCTCAATTTTATAGCAACACGATCTTTGGAAGCAAAACAAGAGCACCTTGTCACAGAAACTCCATTCTGCCATAGAAATTCCATTCTGTCATAGAAATGACAACGGGCAGCAGAAACTTCCGACATCCAAAGTATTTTTGAAGAACTTGGTCCCTTAAGGTAACATCAATCTAAGGTAACAGTCCTTTCTTTGAAATATGTTATTTCATTAAATTTAAGGAAATTTTACAATAGATTAGACCTACGTACTTGCTAATCCCATGCCCTCATATGAATTAGCCCATACTCTCGTTTTACCTTTAGTTGTCATCATGATCTTTTAATTTTATCTTGCCTATGTCTGTCATCATTTGATAATCATCCTTATACCTTACAAATGAATATTCATCTCTATGGCACGTAGTACCTAGAGATGAAGATCTTATCACTTTGAAGATATATGATTACGTTTTCATATCCATGCAACCTTTGATTTATTCCTCCATACTTTCCTACACAACGTTTCATCGTTGCACTGACAGTTCAAAATTTTCATAACCTTTTTTATGCGCCATGTACTAGAATGATTGTTAAATACGAGGCTTATGAATTACCATTATACCCATGGCATTAGAATCCTCAAGAACTCTGTTGAACACTTCTTTTATGCCTATTCAATAAACCTCACCATTTTCCTAGTTTCGGGTTCATCTTTTATTTTCTATCCAAGTTATAGTCTCAGATAAAACTATGGGTGAAAAGGGAGATGCACGCCATGAGCCGAGTTTTGTTTCTGTATTAGAAGTTTTTCCCGAATTCAACGCATGCAAGGAAATATTTGAAGGTGTCTGGTATCAATTTTTTCATAAGTTTCAGGGGCATGATGACAACATTACACTGAAATTCGCCCAGGTATTTGATGGGAAAGTCATGCACATTGGTGACTTTATAATGGCGGTTTCAGAGAAAACAGTTGCCCGTGCCACTAGTCTTCCTCGTCAAGGAGATCCCTAGTTTGAGAATAAACCCATAGAGCGCATAGTGTGTACCAAGTTTTTAAAAGAAGAACACCATTTGTAGGTATAAAACGCCTTCAGAAATTAGTAAGGAACTGGAGAGTTGAGGCCTGTAAGCACTTGTCTCATATCAGTATGTTGAAAAAGAAAATGAAAGCTCGATCAAATCCAGCTGGGAGAAACTTGAACATTGTGGTCAATGCAACATAATCCTTGTCAGTAATATTAAAACTCATTTTTGAAATTTTGAAGACTCTATCTGGTTTGTTTTCATGGGACATGCAAACAGATAGGCGTGGGAGAGAGAGTTGCCAGGAAACGGGACAGTAAAGAGTTGGATATCTTTGATTTTGTCAGCAAGGTTAAAAATCAGTGTTGAAAATTTTTGAGATTTTGGAAAAACATGTTTGCATGAGGACGTGCAAATACTCGAGCATGGGAGTATGTTGGCTTGCCGAATTGACACTCTTTTATACCTCTTTACACCCTCCATATACACCTTTGATCTCTTCATTTGATCCTTTTATCCCACAAATCCTTCTACATTTTCACATATTCACCCAAATATTCAGCAAGTTATTAAGATACGATAATTCATTAATTTCCTTTGATTTAATGTTTAAATGTCCTTTCTTGAAGGATTTGTGACTAATTACATTTCTACAGCATACTTTGATTTCTACAGCACACGTTAGCATTCAGCAACAGTCAGTCATTAGGAATTTCTCCATACGTGTCCAGTTCATTCAAACCAACTCGATTTTATCCATCCTGATTCTCGTTGATGACTCATGTACAATTAATGCAATCTTCATCTCTAGGCACTACATGCCATAGGGATGAATATTTGCTATTTGAAAAAAAACTAAAGCATATCTTGTTAGCCATTAATTAAGGGATTGAACAATTGCATTATTAAATAGTAGATCAAGTTGTTGCCTGTAAAATCGGAAATGGTTATCTCAGCCCTTGAGCTATATAAAGGAAGCCATAGATTGAAAATGTGATGGAGAATAGGAAGAAGAGAGTAGCATATATGTAAACAGGGACAAGATATATGTGTATGCAGAATATAATGAACAGTCCATAGAAGAATTGCATACCTTAGATGTAGGTTTCTCTAAATTAAACAGATTTCAATTCATATAATGTTATTCCTGCTATTTTAAGTGATGATGTACATGTTTCTTTAGACTGTAATCAATTTGTTTTCACCTGTCATTATTTTCTTCATTACAGGATTATGGTTGTAGTTTAGAAGTTATTCTACACATCCCATAAGGACTTGTGGTCTTGTTGGAAAGGATCCACCAACATAGACCATAAGCCCTTCCTCTCTAATTTTAAGTGTTTATAGTTATATTAACTAATTGTTTTTGTTTCCATTAGAAATAAGAATTGTGCTTAATCAACTAACTTTAGGAATCAGATTTTATTTACTCTGATGAGACAATATTCATAGCATTTGTTAGTTTAGAACAGAGCTCGAGTAATAGCATAGGTTGATTTAAAAATATTATTTTAAATACTTCGTATTGTAAGACTGATTTGTTTTGTTATAGATTCAAATTTTGATGTGAAAGTCATACATTAAGTTTGTCAAACTTGGTTCCCAATAAAATAAAGTTTATTATATTTTCTTTTTAATTGTAAGGTATATAGATCGCATTCATTTTTGTTATGGTTCAAAGCTTTAAGATTATTCAATTCTGTCTTTAAAGATTAATTGTATTCATTCTGCAAATTAAATTTATTCTATTTTAGTTTTAAAATACAAGTTAGTTTGAAATAGTTTTGATCACAGAAATAGCTCATTTTTCAGATGAATCGGTAAGCTCTATAATAATATTAAAACTTCTTAAAAATCCATTAATGTAATAAAATATTTTAAGGTATTAAATGATACATCAACTTCATAAGTTTTCTTTCTGCAACTTACTTTGTTCTCTATGTCTTAGTTCACTTTCTGTAACTTATTCTATTTTTTGCGTTGATAAATAGTTTTCTATTTATTTAAGTTTCTGAGTTATGTTAGATAGTTCTTAGTTTTTTGTTTCAGTCTTCGAATTGTCTTGAAGTTAATTTAAAGAGTATTTTCATCCTTATAATTAGGATAGGATGTGAATTTGAATATTTTGTAGATGTGAGAGTATTCTAGTTAATATTAGGAATTTACATTTGAATAAGCTTGATGGTTGATAGATTAGAAATCTTATTATTAAGCATTTTGAATAGTCCCTAGATTAGAGTAAGCCAGATTAGAGTAGATTGAATAGGCCTTAATCCTGCATATACAGTGTTTGCATCTCATAAGCTACCTTCCTGGGTTGACAATTAAGTGTTGTATTAGATAGTGCATATTTAAGCCCGACACACGCTGTAGTGTACTACAATTTGGTATCAGAGGGTACTCTTTACTTATTTTCAGCCCATCCAGGCCCAACGCTGCAACCCACATATCTGATACCACGTTGTCACGTACCCATACCCCATCAAGTGCGGAATTAAAAATTTCATCGAGAACTTTCACTGTTCATCGAAACACAAGGCATGGTAGCGAACCATTTCTCGACATTTCCAACAATGTCATGCTCATTCTCATCTTCCATTGATCAGCTCGACGATCTGCAGGGAAATATCTTAGAGGAGATCGGACAACAGAGAGAAAACACGATGGAAATCAATGATCCCAAATGGTCCTGCAAACTGGAACCAAATCGACGGTTCAGAATCCACCCGCAAAAATCAATGGCGTGGATAGCCCGAGTTGTGGGGTCAAAAGTTACGAAAATTGCAATATCACTTCTTGTAACCCGCAACCTGCATCGGGAATAGATCAATGGTGTACAATCATCCTACGAAGATCAAAGGTGCAGAAACATGATCTTGCGGGGTTGGGAATGGTGGAAATCGCAACACCGTGATTCTGCATCCTGCATCCCGCAAGTTGGGGAAAGGAAGTTGTGAAAGGGGAAATGCAGAAGCCATGATCTGCGAACCGACATTCTGCATCCCGCATCCCACAAGTTATGGAAATCAAGTTACAGAAAGGAAAATGCGGAGCCACGATCTGCAAACCGACATCCCGCATCCCACAGACTGCGTAAATGGATATTTCTAGCATGAAACTCGACTTTTTCGCTGAAGTCTTGGATCGATCTGATCATTCAGTCCATTACTGATCTTGCCAATCTACCCTGCAACTTAGTTGGATATGAATTGATGGAAAACATACATAGATGCCTATGATTTCAATTATTCAAAGGAACAATGCATCAATTCAACACAGCAACATGTTCATCACATTCCATCAAGCAATTTACAATTCAAGAATACAACTGCAGAGAATAACATAGACAACAACACTTATCTTAAATAGAACTTGTCCCGTAACCAGCTATGTTGCTACAACGTTCCACCCAACCATAGGCCAATGTGTTCTTTAATCTCTCAACAACACTGCCATCCCTGCGCTAGGCATGATATTTCCCAAGGAATAAGGAACACTACCAGACTTCACCCATAGCCAAGGATACAATAAAATTTAGTCAAGCCAACACAGTTGGGTTTATCAGACTTATACAGGAAGTGGTTTACACTTAGCGAAATTTACATGAGACACAACCAATCAAACAGATGGGTTTATCAGGATACCAGCCAAGCCATCCTTCCAGTTGGGTTTATCAGGTTTTTAAGGAGGTGGAAAGACTTACTACTAATCTAGTGAGATCAACTCCAGAGCTATGAACACCCACACCAGATCTGCCCTGATTTCTAAACAATTACACACCCAACACAAGGAAGCATTCCCTTCTCTGCTACACAGTCCCTCAGGCCATGCCTTCCCTTCCACTGCTATTCAGGGCATGCAAAGAACAAAACCAGTCTTCTAGATTGGTCTGTGAGGTTCTTTCACACACCAAGTTTATCAAGCAAGTCAAGACTCTATTTCCATTCATTCAATGAATTCAAAATACAAACATGGATACACACACACAGGGATCTTCATCCTGGGATTTATTAAAACATAGCAGATGCCAGAGGTTACATACACACATAGAAATTTACAAATTTTTGAACATTGTCGGTGCCAAACTAATTGCTGCAAAATGCCAAAATGAAAACATTGCCAGTCTTTCAAAACAAAGGCACAAAATCGGATTCAGGACATTCATGTTTAGGAAAGAAACTAACACACTGGAGAAAATGCACACAGAACAATCCACACAAGAAAAACCAAAACGTGAAAGGGAATAGATCGCCGGACCGGAGAAAAATCGTGATGGTTCAGACTCAGATTCATTTTTGCTTGCTGGCTGCTGCGTGTGTGTGTGTTGCATTGGTTTTCCAAAAAAAAAATTGTTCATTCCAATTCTTGAGGGAAGCTGAAACGCTGCCGCATGAGGGAAAGGTGACCGTTTTTCATGTTTTCTTGCCCAAGAAATTCAAAAAACGTTTTTCCCAAAGTGGAGCTTTGCCCAAATCGAATTTCCCCACTCTCTCAATCCCCCACTCCCTCATCCTTAGGAAAAATCATGCCCCCATCTCATTTAGTTGCACTCACATAGATGGCTGTGGGTTTTAATTAAAATTCCAATTTTAACATAATGTTCAGCTAGCATAAGGAAAAATACCATCAGCCACACCTTAATTGCTGAAACATAAATACTAAATCGATGGTGGGTCTTTTCCCTAGCTCCACACCATGAATATTTACATCATTTATTTAAATGAAACGGGGTCAAAACTGGGGTATTACATCTGAACCCCCACCCTAGTGGGTTTCTTCTAATTTTAAGTAGTTATGCTTCTTTGACACTAGTGACATCCTTTCCAGGTTCATGGAGTCTCATGTTGTTTGAAGCCACCTTCATCCATGTCCCAACAATTTTATTATTTGGCCCCTCGATCTCTTAATTTTGTAGTCCCTCTAGAAATCTTAATGAGCATTAGTATGCCCACCTCATTTGTATGACAGCACCACTCTTGGTTACTACTCCACCAACAACCTTCCCCCTCAAGAAGGGACTATTCATCCACCTATGTTTCAAACACATTCAAGAACAATAGAGAGAACACAAAATAAACAATGATGCATTATCATCTCTACAGTACCCTATAAACCTCATACATCAAGGAGGCATGTTTTAATGCATATATCTCGCACACATGTGACATTTTTTTAATTTACACAATAAATCTTCATCAACATATAATATGCATCCCACCAAACACATCCTAATCAAATCCAAGAAGCAACATTAGTCCAAGAATTCCCAAAATTAGCCAAAATACAATACCATGCAGTCAACTATATCCTTATATGTGCTACAATGCATATTACTAGTTCAATGACCACGCAGCCTGCGTGGGTTTCCCTTTGAGATTCGTGTGACTGGTAGAAAGGGTTGGATCTCACCCACTAGTGGCACATCAAAGACTCATGAAAGCTCCATTACCTCTAATAATTTGAATTTTATCTCCTTGCACACTTAGCCTTCATTGAATGGCCCTCGTTTGTGTACTTTGGATCTAGATCATGGATCGTTGGGTTCACCTTTGGATCTTTTTATTTCTTGGCCACCTCTTGGCCTACAAAAGGAATACATGGGCATGCTTATTGTAAGAAGAAATTAGAGAAAGGTTATTTTGTTGGAATTGTGCTAGAGCTCCCTCATATCTCACCCCTTCCCTTTTGTTTAGCATTTACCAGGCTCCCTTACCACCTTCCTCCAAGGGGAAAGTGTTCTTCTCATTTGTTCTTCAATCCATTTGGAATCTAGTGTGGAATAAATAGACCTCCATTAGAGGTATTTTTTTCTTCATTTGGATCTCATATCTCCAAGGTGTTGTGCATGCTTGAGAATTGGTCAATACAAGAAGTGGTTTGGCAACTATTGCTTGTTGGATTTTGCATTCCTACCCTTTTTTCTCTTTTTTTATTTTTGTTTTCATTTTTTTTTCTTTTTTTCACCAACAACCACTTGTATGATCACTTGGAGCATTAACCCACCATAAAGGTTCACCTAATATTGAATCCTTTCTATAACCTACAAGCCTTTTCACCTCACCAAGTAGGAAGGATTCTCCCTTGTGCAATCATTTTCACAATACCAACACAACCTGATGGAATTCCAATGCAACCTAAAGTATTAATCGAACCCTTTGAAAAAAGGGCATTGTATTTTATTGGACCAACATATCTTGTCACACAAAAATAGGTACATCTTAGCTTTCATGGATTATATTACAAAATGGGTAGAAACAAAATGTTTATATCAATTTATTAAGGAATTTGTTGTTGCTTTTCTATTGACAAAAAAATTATTACTGATTTTTTTTTGAAAAAATATATCTTCAAATAGAAAATTAACAATAGATTTTTAGGAAGCTTGATATAAATACTTTGCTTCTACCCATTTTGTAACATAACCTGTACAAACTAATATGTACCTCTTTTAATGTGACATAAGAGATATTGATCTGACAAATTCAATGCCCATTTTTCAAAGGGTTCGATTAATACCTGAGGTTGTATTGGCATTATTGGCTTGTGTTGGTCTTCCCATTCGTTGGAAACAATCACAACTTTGCACATACCTTTTGGAATCCTTAAAGAGAGTAATCCAAAAGTATCCCAAGTACAATACTTTGTAAACAATTCTCTTTTCAGAAAGTGGCCCCCACATGGCCCATCATGGTAGGCTTGTAAGATGTCATACATCTCATTTTTCTGTACACACATTCTAATGATCAAATCTATTCCATTACAAAAAAGATCACCTCTATTCTAGGAATAGTTGTCACTTTTCTCAACAATCCTCTGATTCTCTCTAAATTGAATAATTTGTGGTAATTTCCTTCTAGCTAAATAGTTTTCTATATATGTAAACCATGGAGTGTTAGTGGATACAACAAATATATATTCATCAGGAAAACTATCAATCATAGGACTAGAATCACCTCTATTATTAATCCAAGAGAGAAAATACGCTACCAAAGTCTCTCTCCTAGGCCTATCTACAATAGTGATATTAAACTCCTATAATGAAAGTAACCATATAGTAATCCTACCATTATTAATCAGTTTATTCATCAAAAACCTAATGGTTTTGAATGAATAAAAAATTCATAACTTGTTATGTAGTGTCAAAATTTGTTTATAGCATGCACAACTGCTAGAACTTCCTTTTCAGTGATGGTGTAGTTAAATTCAATTGGAGTTAGATTTTTGCTAATGAAGTAAATAGCATAAAAATTTGGATTTTAGCTGTGTCCTAAGATAGATCCTAAGGATAAATATGAAGCATTAGTATAGATATGGACTGAAAGGGACCAATAAGGTCCCCAAATAATTGGTGCTACAATTAGTTTCCCCTTTAAAGAGTCGAAGAAAATCTGGCACTGAGATTCCCAAAAAAGTCACCATCCTTAGCTAATAGTCTAAATAAAGATGCAACTATTCTAGTTAAATTTTCAATAAATATTTTGTAATATCTAGCATGGTCTAAGAAAATTCTTACCTCTTTATGACTGTGGTACTAAAATATGGATCATGACTTCAATTTTGGTTGGTTCCACTCTGAAACCTACAGAAGAAACATGGTGTCCAATAACTATACCTTATGTCAAAATAAATTTACATTTTTCATGGCTCAAGGAAAGGTTATTCTCTCAACTTCTAATCAAAACTTTCTCTAGGTTATTAATGGCTCCCTCAAAAGTATCATTATAAAATGTAAAGTCATCCATGTAAATTTCTAGACAATAATGAATGAAATCAGCAAAAATACCCAAAACAACTCATGGAAAAGTGGTAGGAACATTACATAAGACAAAAGTAAAAACTTTATATGAATATGTCCCCCACAACCAAGTAAATGTGGTTTTATCTTGATCTATTAATGCAAATGCAATTTGAATATGATTGTAACCTATAAACCCATAAAGAAATGAGAAGTACTTTTTCCCTGACAATGTGTCTAATACCCAATCTATAAAAAGAAAGTGGAAAATAATATTTTAATGTTTCTTTCTTTATTTCTCTAAAATTTACACAAATTATCCATTTACCATTTTTATTCGGTACAATTACAAGTAGAGAACCCCACTTGCTATCAGAGATATAATGTATAAAACCAACATTGAGTAACTTTTGCAATTCCTCTTTCACGATATCTCTCAAGGGAGGGTTCATTTAGAATTGGATCTGTCTAATAGTTCTAACATCTTCTTGTTTATAAATATGATGTATGTATGTATCAACATGGATTCCACACATGTTCATGTAATCCCATGCAAATGCAATGGATTTCTCTTGCAGTTCATAAATCAATTGTTGTCTTTGATCTCCTTCTAGATTAGAATTGATGTGTAAAAACTTTTCTGAACTAATTTTAATAGGACTAGTATAAGATCCTAAACTCTCACTAATGTACAGTATCACTAATGGTGGCAAGGTTGTTGGGTCACATTTTCTTGTAAATATCTACTAAATACGCACTCATACTCAGCAAATGACTCAAGATATTCAATGCAATTAGTAGTAGAGAGGAATCGGTTCAGTACAATTCTTCAGTTTTATCTTGAAATCCCCTATATTATTCAATGGTTAAAATGGGTTGCACAGTCTCTTCATATCCATAGGTGTATTCCAACCACAAAGGTTGTTTAATGACATATTATGCAGGTGGATAAATATTAAGTTTCTTCATGGTTATCCCATTGGATATTGTCATCTCTATGGATCTACAACCAATGAAGTCATCATCTATATCTAACCACGGTCTACCTAAGATCACAGGATGGCCATGCATAGAAGTATTAGGTTGGATAACCAACAAAACTACAAGGTATTCCCATTAATATAAGGTGATGGTGACATCATATAATACTCCAAAAGGTAGTATTTTTTATCTATTTTCTAATTCTAACACTATTGGTGGGAGTCTAGGATAATCCAACTGTAAATTTTCCATGGTTGTAATAGTCATGATATTAATTGTAGCAACTAGGTCAATTAATATGTTTTCTATGGGAGTATTATTGCACTGAGAGTAGCGATGTTCTGACAACCTAGTATGGGATATATGTTTTAATGTGTAACATTATGTAACATTGTGTAACATGACATTCACATAAAAAAAAAACAAATGATGTTGGATTATATATATATATATATATATATATATATATATATATATGTGTGTGTGTGTATGTATGTGTGTATGTATGTATATGTATATGTATATGTATATGTATATGTATATGTATGTCTCTGTGTGTGTGTACACATATACATATATACATGTGTGTGTGTGTGTGTGTGTGTGTATAAGATAAAAATAATTTACATGTTAAGAAAAATTGGATCCCTCTAGGTGCTTGATAGATATGAGTTTAACATGGATCTACCCTAGTTAATATAAATGGTAACCACAAGGTTCTTAGGATCAATATGCTTCATAGGATTTTCATATATGAGTTCAAATAATTAACCTACAACATTAATGGTGTGAGGGTCTTTTCATTTTCTACCCAGTTTCTTAATACACAATTCCCTAATTGTTTTTGCATAAATGTGTACATCCTTTATAGCTTGTAATAAGGGAATTTCTACACAAACATTTCATAGTTCATATTCTAAATCAAATTCTAAGTGACTTATAGGTTTCTCAATAGCAAGTCTCTTTGGATATGGAGGAGTTTTAGGTACATGTGGTTTCTTAAAATGTGAAGGTGGAAATCTTTGTGATGGTGGAATAATGACATCCTCAAAATGGTCATCAATGGGTGTTTGAAAGCAATTTTCATCCTCGTCGTGTTTGTTGTTAAGGAAATGTTCCTATGGAAAGGGTCGAGGCCACCAACATATTAGGGGTATAAATATTGATATATAAAGCTTTGCAAGCATAAATTAAACAAGGTTTCAAGGATTAGAAGGGTTCATACCTTACAAGCTAAAGGTTGATCCAATATCTCTCTTTATCCATCCTCTTGTTCTCTAATCCAGAGACCTGTATGTGGAAATTCAACCCAAGTGATAGAACAATTACACTCACAAAATTGCTAATCAAACATGCAAAATTACCATCAAAGGAGACTAAAATTGGAGCATAACACTAATCTGTATTGAATAAGTGTACAATAGCCAACCTTGTGAAGTCATAGGCTGCTACAATATATAATTGCATGAAATATTCGAACGCATAAGGATGCCATTCGAAATAGTCAAAAAGTAGGCTTACTAAATCTAGTCAAATCCCCCATAGGTGCATAAAGCAGTTTCCAAATCCACTTAGAGGCTCACAAATTGGAAAATTCAAGTAGGAAAGATAATAAGGGATGGAAAGACAACTCATACATGCTTTTATTAGGAGAAAAGGATGGAGGATGATGTGGGCAAAAAACAAGTCAACTACACCTAGTCTTGCTTTCCCTTTTGCCTTATTTCTTAATAAAACAGGCAGCTTTGCTGAAAACGCAGATATGCACTTTGGAGAATCTGGAATAAAGAAGACATGCTAAATATGGTTTCCATGAGGTTTCCCAAGCACTCCATGACTCAATTTTAGCAAGTGGTGACTTCTATGACATGTAGAAGACAACTCACATAGAGTGGAATATAGGAAACTAGGTAAATAAGACAAAAATGAATTAATTAATGTCTAAGGTAGGTAAATATGGGTTGATTATTCTAACACCCCCCCCTTAAGCCTGACTTTATGAGTAAATATCAAAAAACTATAGGGCCTAGAAACAAGGCTTAGTCACCCTTTACATACTGCATGTCCATTTAACCAAGGAGAGAGGCAAAAACCCAGTGGGAAAATCCTCCCTTAAACATGGACAATAAAACAAAATTTGAAAATCTTGTCATCAATCATGCTTCACAGCATGATCAGCAATTCCCAGCAGTGATTTGATATTTCTGAATGTCTTCTCACAAAAAAATTTGGTGAAGATGTATGCTACTTGTTCTGAAGATGCACAGAAGAGTAGGTAAATGGTGCCATCATGCACAAGCTGTCTGATGTAGTGCATATGGATCTCAATGTGTTTGGTTCTCTGTCTCTTAACTAGATCATTGTAGATTTGAATGGTGCTCTGATTTTCACAATAGATAATTGTTCAAAACTCTGATTCGAAGCCACACTCAACAAGTATTCCCTGCAACCATAAACATTGAGTTGCTACATTTACAACTCCTCTGTACTCTGCTTCTGTAGATGAGAGTGCTATGGCACTCTGCTTCTTGCTTTACCAGCTGATTGGTCCTTCTACAAGCATGAACACATATCATGATGTTGACTTTTGATTTGTGTTGTCACCTTCCCAATCACTATCAGTAAACCCAATCAAATCACGATCAGATTTAGCTTTGTAGAACAAAGTTAAGGATCCTTTTGGCTGCTCTCCCATGAGTTCTTGTTCCTTGAACAAAGTTAAGAATCCTTTTGGCTGCTCTCCAATGGATCTCATGAGGCTGATCCATGTATCTTGAAGCCACACTAAATGCATAAGAAATATCAAGTCGAGTGTGTGTAAGGTAAAGCAAACACCCAATCAACTACCTATACAGTGTATTATTTACCATAGGAGAAGAACCTGCTTCTTCAAGCTTAACTCCTGAAAGGAAGGGAGTCTTGCTTGGCTTGCAATATTTCATGTTGAAATTGTTCAAAAAATCTAAGGCATACTTGGACTGATGTACTTTGATTCCATGTTGGTATTGAGCAATTTCAAGACCCAAGAATTGGCTCAACAACCCCAAATCAGTCATAGAAAAGGCATGGTTCATTGCATCCTTCAAGGAGGCAATCTCTTTCTTTGAACTTCCTGTAATCAGAAGGTCATCCACATACAAGAGAATAATCATCAAAGAACCATGAATCAGCTTCAAATAAACATTAGGATTAGACTTGCATTGAACAAAACTCAATGGCAACAGAAATCCATCAATCTTGGCATACCAAGCCCTGGGGGCTTTCTTGAACCCATACAATGATTTCTTTAACCTGCACACAAAAGATGGATTAGAAACAAACCCTTGAGGTTTCTGCATTTAAATCTCTTCAGTGATATGTCCATTTAGGAAAGCACACTTCACATCCATGTGATGTACCTCCCACTGCTTCGAAGCTGCAATGGCTAAAGCTAGCCTTATGGAGTCCATATTTGCCACTGGTGCAAAGGTTTCGTTTTAGTCAATACCATGTACCTGTGAGTAGCCCTTGGCTACCAATATTTTCTTATATTTCAAAGG
This sequence comes from Pseudotsuga menziesii, assembly GCA_001517045.1. NCBI lineage: Eukaryota > Viridiplantae > Streptophyta > Pinopsida > Pinales > Pinaceae > Pseudotsuga > Pseudotsuga menziesii. The sequence goes on along the minus strand of LPNX010195172.1, from coordinate 2,199 downwards.
TGAACCATCAGTATCAAAATTAGTCTTGAAAACCCACTTACATTGAACTAGCTTCCTCCCTCGGGAAGATCAACCAGCTCCCAAGTGTTGTTCTTCTGGAGCGAGCTGAATTCTTCTTTCATGGTTGTTTTCCATCTTGGATCATGTGCTGCATCTTCATATGTCTATGTTTCTAATTCAACCATCAGATAGCACTTCTCTGCAAACAAGGGGTCTTTTATAAACAGGGCACTCTCAAACTAAGATCTAGTCCTCCTAGGGTCACTAGGATTTCCAGCTAGTTCCCCAGCTACATGAATGGTATTTGCTGCCCATTTTGGTCTTGTAGGACTGTCAGGATATGCAATTACATCATCATTATCAGACATATCAGAATCAGCAAACTCATTTCTCTCTCCACTTACATTCAATGGATCTGGTGGTGAAGAAGACTCTCCAACTTCAACTGCTACTAAAGGCTCTTCTTGGAACTGAACACTCCTTTCAATGAAGGCTTTGTTTGTGCTCAAGTTTATTAGATTGTACCCTTTTGAATCCTTAGAATACCCAAAAAATAGGCACTCTTGGCTTTGGGGCTGCAAATCCTTTCTCTTTTCAGTTGGAATTCTAGCCCAAGCCTTTGAGCCAAAAATCCCGAAATGCATCACATCTGGCTTGTGCCCACTCCAAGCTTCGAAAGGAGTCATACCATCAATTTTTTTATGAGGCACCCTATTCTAGATGTAGGATGCACAGTTTATAGCCTCAGCCCAAAACTTTGGTGGCAAAGTCTTAGCCTCCATCATACAGGTTGTCATCTCCTTCAATGATCTGTTCTTTCTCTCAGCAACACCATTTTGTTCTGGTGTGTAAGGGATAAAATGTTGCATCTGAACAACTGCATCTTTACAATATTGAATGAACTCAGACTTGACATACTCACCATCATTATTAAATCTGAGGATCTTGAGTCTGTGGAAATTGAACCCAGTGTTAGAACAATTACACTCACATCAATTGCCAATTACACATGCAAAATTACTCACAAAAGAGACTGAATATGGAGCTAAACACTAAACTGTATTGAATAAGTGTACAATAGCCAACCCTATGAAGTCATAGGCTGCCACAATAAATAATTACATGAGGAATTCGAATGCATGAAGATTCCATTCGAATCTAGTCAAAAGCTGGCTTACTAAATCTACGCAAATCCCCCATAGGTGCATAAAGCAGTTTCCAAAACTGTCTAGGAGCTCACGAATTGGAAAAATAATTAGGCAAGCTAATAGTGGATGGAAGGACAACCCATACATGATTTTAATAAGAGAAAAGAGTGGAGGATGTGGAGGACAAAAAAACAAGTTAACTTCACCTAGTCAAACTTTCCCAATTGCCTTAAAACACTGAAAAAACAGGCAATAAAACAGAAAAAGCAGACATGCACTAGGGAGGCCAGGAATAAAGCAGATTTGATTCTAGGAGGTTTCCCAAGCACTCCATGACTCAAAATTAGCAATTTTGACCACTATGGATGTGTAAATGACAACTTGCATAAGGTGGAATATGGAAACTAGGCAAATAAGACAAAAATGGATTAATTAATGTCTAAGGTAGCTAACTATGGGTTGATTATTATAACACCCCCCCTTAAGCCTGACTTATGAGTAATATATCAGAAAATTATAGGGCCTAGCAACAAGGCTTAGTCACCCTTTACATACTACATGTCCATTTAACCAAGGAAAGAGGCAAAAACCCAGTGGGAAAATCCTCCCTTAAACATGGACTGTCAAACAAAATTTGGAAATCTTGTCATCACTCATGCTTCACAGCATGATCAGAAATCCCTAGCATTGATTTGAGATTGTTGAATGTATTCTCACAAAAAACTTTGGTGAAGATATCAGCTACTTGTTCTAAAGATGAACAGAAGAGTAGGTGAATGGTGCCATCATGCACAAGTTGTCTGATGTAGTGCATATGGATCTCAATGTGTTTGGTTCTCTGCTTCTGAACTGGATCATTGTATATTCGAATGGTACTCTAATTATCACAGTAGATAGTAGTTGAGTATTCTGATTCGAAGCCACACTCTCCAAGTAACCCCTGCAACCTGTTATCCAACTTTTTGTACCATAAGTTGGGTTACCTGAGGAGATTCCAGTTGACAGACTTGTTCAAAGTTTAATTCCAGTGTATCAGTTGATCCGTCTGCTT
>LPNX010195153.1:147629-260630 GCA_001517045.1 Pseudotsuga menziesii | reverse complement strand
TTCCTATTTGCACTTTTATAATCAAATTGTCTGCAAGGTCATAGTACGTTGGTAACCCCCAGACCTAGGTTATTAGGTGAATTCTTCATTACAACACCTACCACCAGGAGCAGCATACGGTGATATTGGTAATGAATCCCAAACCCTATTTTTAATTTTTTTGAATTATTAAATTTTTTGTGTTTTTTTATATATCGACTCAAAAGACATGTTTTGGTGTGAGGACACATAGTGACAACCTATCATATGTATGTAGATGTTGGACCACAGCGCCCTAATGGCTTCCCTCATCATAGATGGAGGGGAAGACGAGATGATATCATGGGTGTGGATGCGGAGTGGACACTCCAAAGCATCCACACAAACTTTGTATGATTGACACACCAGGTACCCATGGCACAAGTCGAGGACTTGCCTGAGGCCATGTAGCATTACATGGTTGGTGTACCATGAGCATGGGTTTGGTTATTCTAATGACTAGATAGAGCCATGGGGTGCTACCACGATCAGATCCCCCCTCCTCCTCCACTGGCTTAGAGACCTAAGAGTGATTCATTTTTGTACTACTGTGTATTATATTTTGATGGCTCAGAAGCCCCATTTTTGTATTATGACACTTATGTATTATGACGTTACATTTTGGATGTTTAATGAAATTTTTTTATGATGATCGATTTTATTTATTTACATGTGTAAAAGTGTATGTTTGTGATGTGCTTATGGTCTATGAAACAAATGCCAATCTTACACATAGTTAGCATATGATTCAGCAACTTGATTAAAAATTCTTGGAACATGTATGTATGTTATGTTGTCAAATTTTTGTTCTAACAATCTCACATGTAAGAATCTTTGTAATAATTTTGGGTCCCTAATATGATACAAGCCATTAAGCTGTGACACTACTAACTACAAATCAAGACATACCTCAAGAGAAAGAACACCATGTGAAATGGCATCCTGTAATAGCTCGATAATAGCACTATACTCAGCAACATTGTTCAAAGAAGGACGTAAACATACGGTTCCTGAAGACAATACCTGACCCGTAGGAGTATAAATCATGCAAGCAATAGAGGCTGATTGTTGAGTATGGCGGCTAGCACCATCAGAAAATCCTATGTAAGTAGAAGACTCCATTGACATCTTCCACTAATCCACAAACCCGATCACCATAAGAAAACCTAACTATGCAAAAAACTGTACAATAATATACAATAATCAGACCTGGTTCAAGATCATGCATAGTATTTTTTAATATATAGCTCATTTCTAAGCTCTTCCAAGGCTATCCTTTCATAATCCACCTGCTCATAGGCACCCTTCTCTAACACACGTTTGACCACATAAGGACCATGCCACATGGGATTAAACTTCCCTGCCCCCAAGGGTTCTCTAGATTGATCCCACAAAAGGAACAAATCTCCTTCACTAAACCTCCTCGGATGAACAAACTTATCATATTGGACCTTAATGTGATGCTCATTTTCTTCTAGAACCACTAAGGCATCTCAGCGCTGCTCATCAAGCTGCTCTAAGTGGACCAAACATTCCTCCAATGTGGAAGTGTCTAGTAAAATCTCTATGGCTAGCTTCAACGAAGGGATTTCACATTCAACTGGAAAGAGAGACTCCACTCCATGTATGAGCTGATATGGAGAAAAATCAGTGGCAGTCTTAACCGCGGTCCTATAGGCCCACAAAGCAGGATATAACATGATATGCTAATTCGTTTTGCTTTGTGCAATGGTTCATTGGAGAATGGACTTAAGTGATTTGTTCACTACTTCAACCTATCCATTCACCTGAGGGTAATAAGAAGAGGAGTTCTCTTTCTTATACCCTAGCTTTAAGGCCAACTCTTCCCTCATTTGATTCTAAAAGTGGCTACGATGGTCAGTGACAAGCTCTTTCAAAATATCGAACTGACTAATAATTTGGTTGAATACGAAATGCATGGTTGTCTCACCATCGGATTTAATCATGGGCATAGCCTCATCCCATTTCATGAAATAATCAACAGCCAGTATAATATGATGATGCCCCTTAGCCGAAGCTGGGTTGTAATCCATGAAGTCAAGCCCCCACTTGATGAAGGGACCGGCGGTGATAATCGAATGTAATAGGGAAGGATGTGAGTGCATATTGCATGTAAACACCTGGCAAGGGTGACACTTCTTGACTGCATTAACACAATCTTTAAATATCAACGACCAAAAATATCCCACTCTCAAGATTTTTTGGGCTATAGAAATCCCAGATAAATGACCACCACACGCTTCTCTGTGGCAATCATTCAGGACAACCTCATCCTCTTCATGGGTTAAACAATGACTTAAAATGGAATCTACCCCACGGTGGTACAAAGTGTTATCCACTATAAGGTAGTTCTAAGATACGTGATGTAATCATCGTCGTTCATCCCATGAAAGGTGAGTAGGGACCTTCAACGTTTGTAAATATATGATGATATATCCATACCATGGATCCAAAGTTGAGATAAGGAAAATATGATCATCGATAAGCTTATCTTAATAAACCTCCTCCTCCTCCTCGCTTGGGAAATCAAAAATGAGGTCCGCAAAAATTAACGATTTCTTCGATTTCGCCAAAACAAATTCGAGATCAAATTCTTGCAAAATAACAATCCATTTATTATACTTTCCCCTAATCATCCTTGTAGTGAGGGAAAACTGAAATGGATTGACATGAGCTACCACCAAGGTCTGGTGAAGGAGAATGTAGTGTCTCAATCTCTAAACTGTATGAACGACAGCTAAGGAAAGCTTCTCCACATTGGAATAATGGATTTTTGCATCAGTAAGGTTTCGGCTCAAATAATATATGACATGCTCATGGATTTAGACAACTCGGGAGAAACCAAACCCTTCGAACATGCCAAAGACATCACGAAAGCAGCAAAACCTTCACCAATCACAGTGCATTTGACGGTCATGTTAAGACATTCTACATGAATCAAGAGAGAGATGTAGTAAGGAAAGTGAGGCTGGAGTCCCATGGTTTAAAATTTGATGAAGGAATAATATTTATCATCATTCACCCCAAGAGCAGAAAGCAAAGCTTTCCTTTGCGACAGACAACTCTGAAGTACTTAAAGTGTAGACATTGCACAAGGATTTTGGCCAAAATCCTTGACAATAGAATAGTTGTAGGCATCTCGAGCATTAGGATTGTGCCCTAAACACTTTAATACTCCCTTAGGAATACGAGGTGCAATCTCAATTTTATCTGTAGGATTTTCAATATGCAAAGGGCTCTCAGTTGGAGGAGGTTCCTTCCCAATGTCTGGTTGTGACGAACCATAGTCTTTCACACAAGTCACAACCTTGGTGGCATCCACCATGTTGATGCACCCATGACCTATACTAGTTTCTTGTGGATTTTGATCTCCACCCAACACAGAATGAGGATCATGGGTCCTCGAGTTCATATTTTGATTATGGGGTAAAGGATTGGTCAACACAGCTAGGCCCTGTCCTATGAACCTTGAGGCATCTTCCATACGCGGGAACAAGTGAGTGAGGTGGTCATCCTTACACAATTTGCAAGGAAACTTAACCTTACATTTAGACTACTTATCCCCCCCAACATTACAGTCGTTATTTTCATTAAAATTGGAATTTTTGTTCTTGATCCCACCATTATGATTGTTTTTACCCTTTTTCTTATTCCTTTCGGGTTGTTGGTTTCCCTTCTAGTCTGGAAATTGCACAAAAAGTACACTAGCCATTTGGGTGGGTTGAGACGAATCTGTAGCTTGTCCTGACATGGATTGACTAATAGACAATTGACTCACTTGTTTCGCAGCCGAATTTGTAGTTTTGGCACTTGTACAACCCATAATGCCATTGGCATGTGGTCTAGGCTCGATCTTGGGATCGAAACTAGAATGCGGAGCATTAGGTATGATCTCATATAATAGTCTGGATTGAGAATTTCTTGTTCCTCATTTTGGACTCCATATGTAGAAACATCCTTCGCGATGTAAGGTAGCAACAATTTAAGGAACCACTCAAGGAGAAACTCCAGTAGTATGAAAGCTTTAATCAACCTCTTCTGTCTGCACCACTCTTGGATATGGTCCGAGATATGTGTGGCTTTGTCCTATCAAAATGTTGACAAGAGTTTTGTAGCAAATTCATAATGCACTGGTAGCTAGAATTGATTGAGGAAATTCATAGCAAGGTCATCAAACAAAACGAATGCACCCCTCGGTAACTCTATGTACCATTTCACTGCAGGTCGAGTGAGGGTGCATTGAAATAGCCTTAACTGGATCGATTCATCATGTAAGGAGTTGGAAGAGAACCAAAGGTGAAAGGTAGTGACATGTTCACTAGGAGCTTCTCCTGGTTTGCCCTCAAATTTGGGAATGTTTGAGGGAAGCTTGGTAGGGACAGCTGGGAAAGCTGGGTCATGAGATACTGAATCATTCATTAGTCTCAATAAGTCAAGTAAATTTAACATTGTGAGAAAAGGGAGCCTAGGTTGAGCCGGTCTATGCCACGCTCCCTAATAGTTTTGGTTCATATAAGGCTGACTACTGTAAATACAATGGCCTTGGCCATAATATCCTCCTCTTGTTTGACCCGTGTAGGGATGCATGGAAGCATTATGATGTGGTGTACCTTGACTATACAGTGCTACAAAGCCATAATTAGAGGAGTAAGAGGGTTTTTGATACCCATACTGATAAGGTTGATAGCTCTGTCCATATTGCAGTCCATAATATTTTCCATGAGAAGCTCCATAAGATGTCCCATGGGATATCCCATGAGAAGCTCCATAAGTAGGGATATGGGGAACTACATGCAATGGACCCTAAGACAATCGAGAAACAAGAATATGACCTCCTGAGACAATAGGAGATACTTGACTCTGAGATACTACTGTACGAGTAGTCAAAGTATGAACATGACTAGCAACAACATTTCGACCCAAAGGACCACGTGATTGAGAGGGAGGAAGGGTTGTCAAAAATGCATTCGAAGGAGTAGAAAAAGAGGACGAAGGGACATATGAAGGGATATAAGTGGTATTCCCTATGGTCACTCATTTGGTTCTGGTATCCACATATGACTACTAACACTAGGTCTAGGATGAACATGTGAGGTAGCTTCCACCGCTCATATGGAAGGTGCAATGTGACTAGTGCTCCCAAATCTCTCCACACGAAAAGGAATAGGAGTGACCCCAGGCATAGTGCTAGGTTCAAATTCTACTTCAGCATGAAGTGTTGGACCATGTGTAGGAATATTAGGCATGCCATAACTAACATGACTAGTGGTTGTGGGTTCATGGTGAGTCTCGTCGCCCAAAAACCAATACCGAGGACCTGTGAATGAGGGATCATAACTGGAATGTGAAGGTATATCTAGTGAAGGATCATCTGTAGGAGTAGGATCTTCCTCCCCGTCCTCTTGAGGTGGAGAATACATCTCAATAATCTTATCCTTGTGATATCCCATCATGTGTGACTCAATGTGAGAAGTAGTCCACCTGGACAGTCTATTTCTCTCTCCCAAAGGAGGAGGAGATGTGGAAGGAGGAAGTCCTGTTAAACGAAGAGAACGACAAAGTGCCACAACCGAATCCACAATGACTCAAAAAAAGAAAAATACTCTATATAATTATGCAATCCCTAGGAAAACTGGCGTGCACGGAGCATACACCTATACAATGTAAAGACAAATCACAAGCAAGAAAGGGTAGGATATGTGAGCTCCCGAATGAAGCAGGTTTGTCTCACTTAGGAGAGGCTTGAGACTCCCATACATAACAAGCAGAGGTTCATAACCAATTATTGTGGCCGTCTGCTCCAACACATATAGTGACTGTGTTGTCTAACCCCAACCTGTCCAAGACACCTGCAGAATAACCTCTTTGAATTACCCCCTTGATAACCTAGGTAATGCAACTAAGGTCACCTCAATATAATCAATGCTCAGGTGGATAGTCATAGGCAGGATTGACCGTATGGGCAGGGTATCAAAGGCCGAAAATCTTGAAAGAGCCTCTAGATATGAATACAATCCTGGAAATATCTCCGGTGCTACTCAGTTATGACTAGGTGTCATCCCAATCAATAACCGCTCACACTGCCTCGTGCTTAACTCCCTTGTAAGAGGAGGATCATGAGAAACACTAATTATATCAAGGAATTTCACACTCTCACCTCGACAGACACATACATGTTGTTATTTAGTGGTCTTGGAGAATTTACTCACAATGAGCTATTCCAAGACACTAAATCCTAATCTTGTTGGTGCACCTTATAAAAGAAAAGAATGTAATTCATTTTATTATGTGTTGGTTTTAATTGGCTTATTACTCAAAAGGGTAAATGATCGTGCACCAATGGTGTTATGATGCAACAATAAGTAAAATCCACACCTAACTATAAATGCAAATGTACTATGTCAAATGAAAAATGGGGTATGCTACTACGTGAAGTGCACAATTTTCCTTGAAATGAAAATGCAATCATTCCTATATGAAAGTCTGACTAATACTTCTCCAAGCAAACCTAATGTAAGCACCATGCAAAATGCAAAATGCAAACATGCATAACGATGCAAAAAGCAAATAATTTTGTATTTTTTTAATTAGAATGATATAATAAAGCAAAAGAATGACTCTACCACCCCTAGACTCTACAAACACTATCAAATAGTACTAAAGCAAAGCACCAAGGTAAAAGAGACCTAATGCACTAATCCCAAAACAAAAAATAGAAAATGCAATGACAAGAACATTTTAAAAAATTCTAACTAAAAGACGTCTCTGGTCAGAAACAGAGGTGTATACAGACTCTAGAAGCATCCATGGAGACTCAACAATCATCAAAACTCACCCAATAACACTTAATCTTCCGCTAAAAGGAAAAACTCAGGGCATACACAACTGTGCACAGAAAACTCACGTATATACATGGAAATCCCAATAAAAATCACTTGTACATGCGATTGTGAAGCAAAAAATCGCGTATAGGAAGAAAAAGAGATAAAAAGAAGGTAAAATAGACAAGCTGAGACAAACTTTACTCATATCAGATATTACTAGGAAAACATGCCCCCAGACCCAACTCAGAAACAGAGAAATTAGAGCAATTCAAGAACATTGAATGCTGATAAAAACCCCCAAAGGAAATGACTAGGAACACCCCAGTATGGTCACCAATTCTGTTATGGAGAAAACTTCCTATGGTTTACGGTACCACAATAGACAAAGTAACCACAGAAATCAATCCTTTCCTATATGCAAGAGAAACCAAATATCTAACACTAAAGGATCTCAAAACATACCTTATTCTGAATGTTTGATATAGATCCCCATTGAGCTTTTCCACTCTCGCTTGTATTGATAATTTGCTCTCTCAACATTCATTAAATAAGACAAGCATGCTAGACATAATTGTGTTAGACCTACTCTAGAATACATAATCAATAACATATAATTATTTAAAAGCATCCATGGATTCAATACTCATTTAAACACACATTATTCGACAGGAAAAGATATTTCTATTAATATAAAACAAAGATTACAATAGTGACAACCTCTATCGACACATCTGCGAATCAGAGAAACTGAGTCCTCCACCTGGGCCTCCACCACTTCAATCCTCCATCTCTCGATACCAAGCTCACATGCAAAGGAAATATTAGGAAGAACACAAAGTGCTCCAAAAGACAAAGGTATGCAGACTCAAGTTTAAGCTTCGGCAACAATGGACTATAGTTTTCTTGCTCTTCAATTCCTCCCCTTTCAATGTATCCAAAGGGTTCCTTATATAATTCTTCAATGGGGTAATGCAAGGTCAAATATGAGCGATATCAAGGCATATGGAATGCCAAGAGACAAGTGAATCAGATGCACATCAAGGAAAAATCCAAAACTATTTGGGCTTTTCCACACATCCCGATGTATGCGGGTTTGAGGATCAAATATACATATATACACGAGAATAGATTTAAAAGTTACGCATAGAAAATAAGACATGTTTTTAGGGATGATATTGGAAACATAAAAAGTAAAAAAATGGTCCATGGGGTCCAAAGAGTCTGCAGAGGGACAGGGAAGGCCATAAAGGTGTGATCCACCATGTGTGGTAAAATCTGCTGTAACAATGTGAAATACTCGACTGGACCTCCTCCAAGTGTGATAATTCTGGAGTTATTTGTTGAACAATTGGGAGTGATACACAATCTCAACTTTCAACCCAATCTATGGATTTACAGTTGTCTCATTCACCACTACTACATGGATAACAAAAACAAGAGAGTTTCCTTGTCCACATTTCAACGATAGCATTGTCTGACATCCTAACTGAATGGAATGCATGAGGTCCTTGGAAGGTCTTGCACTCATATAGGTGTGATAGATTTACATCAACCACCTCCCAAAAATATCTATGTACATGTGCTTTTTGAGATGATTGGTCTTCTTTCCTTCTATCTCCCTACCCCATCCCTGAAGAACACCATGCAATAATGGTCTTTTCATCTCAGATGAGAGAAATAGTTGTGAATTTCATGTCTTGCCTATGTAATGAGGTCTTGATGCATGCACCTACTCCATCATGTTACCCTTTTTTGTGTCCGGTCTCAAAATAGTTCCAAATATGTGGCACCTTTTGCCTCTTGTGGAGAATACACAACCATTGGAAGACATGGGAATTTTTGAATTGCCCCACACAACCATCAGACCAAATCCAATGTTGTTCCATCTATATATTGTTATCCACTGAGTGTTTGTAGAACAATTGAATGCTTTGTTGTACAAAATCCAAGTCATGACACCTGTCATCACTTATGTAAAAGTGATACTCCTTCAATATAACACTTTTATCTTCAGTACTATCTTCCCCATGTCTATGAGGTTATATGAACCATTATGCTGACCTGGTCTGAGTGATAATATTGACTGTGAATCTTGTTATGTGGTTGAAGAGTGTATTTTTCCACAAAATCGACCACTGATAATATATTTCCAATAGGAAATGTATCCCTGCATGTTCTAAACTCCTCGTCTTGCCAACGAGCCACATGTACATGCTTTACATACTGTTGTGTATTTTCAAAGAATTCCTCCATGAAGTTGCATACCAGTACGTGGTAGATCAACAATAAAGATGTATATATCAATAGGTTGTTAGATATATGAAGTAGCAATAGATGAAGAAAAAAATACTATTCAGGAAATGGTTACTAACCTTAGAGGTGACCAATTGTATTTGTTTTCTTTCATTCCCTCCATTGATATCATACATGACATAATTGAATGACTGCAAGTTCACTTCATGTCTCCCAAGCTCATGCTCATCAGTGACATGTATGCATTTGTCCAAAAATTCCATTCCACCACACCCTGGGCATGTCCCATCTATGCAAGGCCTTTGTTAAAATGTGCAACCTTCTGTCCTTCTACACAACATGCTATGGATAAACTGTCTATATGATGTCGGTGGCAATGTAGTTGAGCATTCCTACACAAGAGTGTTATGCAAAACACACAATCTATGTATATATGTGTGATAATAATAATAGTATTCAATCTGATATCAACAACAACATGTGTTAAGAGTTGTGTTTATTTTAGCATACCATGGTTTGCATTTCTTGAAGGATCTTTGGCCCAAGTTCATTATGTTCATGCCTAAATATTTAATATAATTATGTTTGTCTCATGTTTATGTTTGTCTCATGTCAAGAAAATGTTTAATGTGGGGCTCATGATACCTTGAACCCATTCTCAATTTTAGTACATCTCTTTGGTTGGATGAAGGTATACTATTGTCATGCCAAAACTCCTACACCAGTCCCTTTACTGCATCATTGAGCTTCATATTCGAGCATGGCAACCTAACAACGAAGGAAGAGACAGGATTTTGCTTCCCCTTGTCTTCAAACATCTTTGGTAACAACTCAACATGAAATGTCCAACGCTTTGACTCCACAAGCCATTTTTTACCTCAAAGAGGACATGTAGGATTATCTACCTATTTCTTTACTATAGATCTATTTTTGGTAGTATCTTTTCATTTCTACCACTTTTTGAACTTTGGTGGCTTCTTATACACATTCTTCATACCATGTTTCACCTTACTAACTTCAAGGTGAGTAACTTGTACTAACACTTCATCAATGTTAGTAGGATTACACAGTAAAATAGTATGATGAAGATAAGATTGCAAACCACCAATGTACTTAAGAGTTTCATGAGTGTGTAATGGAATTTCCAATGCTAAAGTTTTATTCTTAAATTCTTGAGTATAAGGTTGAACATTTTTCCCTTTAATTCTCTTAAACGTAACCATGCAATCATTGATGTTTGAGTATCTTCCAAAGGATAGAATCGTTTCCTTAATACAAACATAAATTCAACCCAAGAAAAAATGATTTTACAGTGTTGTACCATATGTGTACTGAACTCCACATTATAATGAGGATAAAGAGAATGAACGTCTTTTTCCATGGTTACTTTCACATTATGCGGAGGATAAAGAGAATGAGCATCATTTTTCCATGGTTATTTCGAGGAGGATAAAGAGAATGACCATAATTGTGTGATGGTTATTATCTTTTGTGTATATTGCATTAACTCTAATTGCAAAGAGATGATTAAACATAATGCACACATTTTATTCATGGTTATTATTTTGGGTATTAAAAAATAGTAATTTAAGTTGATATTAATATTTAGATCTTAAAAATATTTTTAAAACAAAAATATTTACTAAGTATATATTTTTACTAAGTTTAATTTTAAAATTAAAGTACACTTTAGCAATGCTCTTCTTTTTCTTTATTTTAAATTTTTATAATGTGAAGCATTTTAAAATAACCATAACTTTGAAGATAAGATTTTTTGCTGCAAATTCTTATAGCAGAGATGGAATTACAATTCCTCATAATATTTGGATTTGAATATATATATATATATATATATATAATGAAAAAAAATTATAATAAAAACAAAAAAAATGTATTTCTCTATCAAAATAGAAAAATGAGTGGGTATAATGGTTAAGAGCATGTGTATCTTCTTAGGAGGCCACATGTTCAAATCGAGAGCGGGGTAGTGTATGTACACCTCTCTAAACTTTAGCAGTTAAATAGTTGTGCACATGGGGTCCCTTGTCCCACAAACAAGGGGGTCTCATACACCAATTTGGTGTTTAGCTTGGGGCCGACCTTAAAAATAAATAATAATAATAATAATAATAATTATTGAAATAGGTAAAAAAATCTTAAGAATATTGTAAATTAAGTTTTATACATAATGACTTAATATTTTTTGAAAAAATAAATACTACATTTTTAAGTTAAATAACCTTTTTTTCTTTTAAATCCCTTAAAAAATATTGATGGCAATGTGCACCTATGTACCTATGGCCAATCTCAACTACATTGCCCATTACTAATGGAATTTGAGGAAGTTTTGATCGTTATGGGGCATTTTTTCCATGTGCTAACTAGCAAACAATTTTTCAAAACTTATTTTTGACTTGTGATGATTTTTATAAGTTAGTTTGACTAAGATTGAATTTTGAAAGTGGTTCTTAAACTCAAATTTTAATTGGAAGTAATCATAAATGTTTATAGGTATATATTGCATAATTTTAGTAGATATCATTTATTATTTTTTTTTATATTTTTAATAGGTAATTTTCATAGATTTGTATTAGTCCAACGAGTTGAGATGAAATGAAAGTCCAACTGTCCTGGTTGCTAAAAGATTCTTAAATAATATAATAATAATTACATTATATCTATTGTCCTCAAGAAACAGGAACACAAACTAACTGCACACGGATTGATATTAATGGACTGCGCGCTTTTTGGATTGGTATCAACGGCCGGCCTGCTTCCCACAGTCCACTCGATATAATATTGTGTTATATTTTACATAAAATTATCTAGATGGGCAGCTCGTTGAATCTGATTATTTCAAAGCAAAACAAACTTAATGGCTTAGGGTTTCTAATATATGAGGCATATTTAGGGTTGCTAATATATGTGATATGCGACATGGATCTGTATATATTTGAATGGGACCGTATTTGTGTAACTTAAAGGGATAAATTTATAATAAATTTAGGGCTACCATGGATCTCTATATAGAGAGCAAAAGAGCGATAGAGAGTGCCAACATATTGTAGAGTATACAAATCAAGTGGAGGATGTTATTTTAGCGGAAGGATTTCAGTGACAATTATGGAGACAAGTTGATTACCAAATGCCAGTGATTATCTATCATAATCATCCACCAAAGCCTATTGAAGTAGAAAAGAGAGACTTCAAGGACTTCGTGCAAAAGCAAGCAAGTGCAAGAAAGAATGATAATGACAATGACAAGATGTCAATGGATCCGCAAGCAACCCAGCACACCCATCAACTTTCAGATCCAATCCCTAGATCTGATATCTCACCAACCTCGTCTCCAAGGATGAGTTTCTGAGATAATTTTTTTCATCATCTTTTGAACAATACAAATGCTGATCTTATGAGCTAGAAAGATGATGATCTTATGAGCTTGGAGATGGTAGCGACCAAGCCTGCCCTTCAAATTTCAGATCCAATCCCTACATATGATATCTCCCCAATCCTGTCTCCAGGGATGAGTTTCTCAAATAATTGCTTTGAGAATCATTTGAGCAAGGAAGATGTTATGATATTGGAGATGTCAGCGACCGATCCCTTCCATCAACTTTCAGAGACTAGGACGAGTTACACAGATCTTCTGAATAATACAAATGATGATCTTCTCGACCACAAATTTATATGGGAAGAGGTGGAGGCATCAAGAACCCAGACCGTCCATTCATTATCAAACCCAACCCCCACCCGTGATAAGTTTCAATGTGATTATATTTAGAAGAGGAATTACTTCTCTTTTTTTTGTTTTGATTAGTCTATCAAATTTGAACATGAGCACTCAAGACTTTATATAATTTTTGAGTCATTTTTTCAATATCAAGATACATGTTTTGTTTTTTAGGTGAATAAAAAATAATTGAAGAGAACAATTTGTTCTATAGGTAATGATTTTTAGATCTTCCAAATTGTTTGTTCATGTATACTGAAGAATTTATGTTCATTTATGTTGAAAAAAAATTGGTCCCTCATGGAGAAATATTTTTTTTTCGTCTTGTTTCATGGCCTTCATATTGAGTACATCTTATTACAATTCTCTCCAACTCATTTACAATTATGTTTAATTCATAGGATGCTATATCAATCTTTATCAAATTTAGTTTCTTGAAAAGAATATGTCTAAATCCCATTTTCTATCCTCAACTTCTTCATTTTTGTCAACATTCTCAAAATAGTTCTTCCACATCATCAATGGATAATATATCCCTTCAGTTATGTCCACCACTGCTTAATAGCTCTATGACCTCTCAAGGAACTTTAGAAGTATTTGGAGGATAGTTGTTATTTTTTGTGTGTACAAACAAAATGATCTAGAAGACTTTAATGTTCCTGTATTCTCTATTTCCTTCTTTTTATGAAGAGAAAAAATAACTCTCTTGTGATGTCTCATATGTTGTTAAGTTAGATCATTGCTTGTAGAATTCTATCTTTTTGTTTTACTTTCAATCTTCTTACATTTAGAAGAGGAAGAATTAATTTTTTTTGGACAAATATGCAGATTTGAGGAGTTATCCATACTAAGAAAATTGAACTGAAATGGTTTCAGAACTTTATGTATATAATCTTTGACTTGTTTTTTGAATATCAAAATAGATTCTTTTTTTAGTTGCATAAAAAATAATGGAAGGGAACAAGTTGTCTAGTCAACTCTCAATTCTCAGTTTAATAACTATTGAACACTTCATATTTTTGTTCATCAAAGTAAAATGTTTGCACATTAAATAACAATCTTTAGATATGCAAAATTGTTCATCTATACTAAATAAAGTGTCTTCATATATTTTAAAAAAATGTATCGTCCCTATATGCACAAGCTTATTTTTATTCTTCTTTCTTGGACACTTTACTCTATACATCTTATCACAAATCTTGTGACCTCTTGAACATTCAGCAATTTCACAATTCTTTTTACTTCATAAGTTGTTATAGCAATATTTATCATATTTAGTTGTAGCAAAAATAATGTCCAAATTCAATTTGTTATCCTCAACTTCTAAATTGTTGTCAAACTATTCAAAAGAATTCTTACACTTCACCAATGGGTAATAGTACCTCACATTTATTTCTAGATCCATATTTTTCTTAGGCTATGTCCACTACTAGTAAGTAAGTCTATGATCTCTCAAGGAACTTTTCAAGCATTTGGATGATATTTGTTCTTTTCATGTTTACAAACAAATGATTTAAGACTGATTCACATACTTTTTATTTCACTTTTTTTTGTTTGATGAGACAACATAATTATTTTATGATGTCTAATATGTTCTTATGTTAGATCAATGTTTTTTGCACGAAGGCTTTTTGTTAAAGTTTCAATCTCACTAGACTTAGAAGAGGAAGTAGGCATCTTATTTTTCTTTTGATAAATCTGTCATATTTGAGGAGTGCTCCAAAATTAGCAATAGAAGTTATTTTTTTTGTTAATAAGAATGAATACATTCTATTACTTTATGATACAAAAATGATATTACAAGCAAACCTCAACAGCTGGAAGATTCACCCATGATCATTTTCAACTAGATTTAGACTATATTCTCTTGTGATTCCCATAACCCTGCCTCTCCTTGTTGACAAGGAAACAAGACCAACCCACACACTTACATACATCAAAACAAAGGTATTCATCTCACACCTCATATTCAATTGACTAGATTGTCCAGCACCAACTAGAAGGAAGCAACAACACCCTTAATTCTTCATCATCGAATGAAAATGAAGGTTTAACTCCTTTCCTTGTAGTACCCTTCCACCTTATCGATTTCTATTATGATTTTGTTATCATGATACACAACATTTTTGTTAATATTCCATTATTCTCATATCGAATGTTTTTTTTCAAATATCTTTGCTTCTATGAGGATGTCACTATTTTGATGTAGCATGTTTTATCTCGATAGATGGTTTGTGGATGCTTTTATCCTGATGTCACTATTTCAATGTGCGACATTACCTTGGGTTCAATATGTTATCAATATTTTTATGAACATTGCGCAATCTCGAATGTTTGATATATGTTGCTACTTTGCATTCAATACATCAATACTATTTGATTTAATATTTCCACATACTCGCCAAATCTCCAATGTGGACCTCATGTGACATCTAATTTAATAATAAATTAGTAGGCATCCGTGCCACAGAACACAAACATACACTTCAAGAGGCAGGTTCAAGTTTGAACCGAGATGAGGATCCCCACCCAAGAGTAAATGAAGAAAGGAGTCTGAGAGTAAATGGAGAAAGGAGCCGAGGATCCCCTGCCCAAGAGTAAATGGAGAAAGGAGCCTAAAGAAATAATTACTACCAACTTCAATATCAAAGAGATGAAAGATGTTTCCTACAAAGAGGACCGTGAAAGGAGGTCAGTGGTGTCAAAGTTCCATGATTTAGTCGAGAGACTCGCACATAAAGAATAAATATTGGAGAAAGAGGAGGTTCGAAAAACCATAAAATTGTTCGACTATGCATCAGAGAAGTTGAAATTTATTTGGTGAGATATTTCCAAGAATCATATTAGATCCATTCCGAGAGTTGAGGCTGGAGATGTTCTCCAGTCTCGAACGCTGCTAAGCATGATAGGCTTGCATAGACCTATACAATAAGGTATATATTATCTAAATCCTGAAGAAATAGGCTACATGGTGCCATTGGCTACAGAAATAACAATTCTCGTAGCCAATGGCACTATTAATTCTTGCACATGATCTAGGAACGAGGAATCAAAATCATCAAAGAATAATTAACAATACTCATGAATTGGAAATAATCGGAACCAAAATAGGTTTCCTCTCTGTATATTTTATAAACGATAAAGGGTTACAATTCCCATGCATGAGCAATAGCTTAACTCCATGAAGAATTCGAATACCTAAGGAGACAATTCGAATTCAATGAGTGAGTCTAGCTTAACTGACTCTTTGTCATGCAATGTCACTCAGTTAACCACTTGACCAAAACCCTAATTGAATCACCAAACCCCAATTGAAGTTGGAGTGCAATAAATGACTGAATCTCAACTGAAGGAGATCAAACACATGTCATAGCAATCTAATCATCAAGTGCTAGTGCTGCATGACTCCAATGAACCTTGATGAGGTTAACTGAAGCTGAACTGACCATCAGAAGTTGGTGGAGGTGCCTTGTTGACTACAGTTCATTAAATAATAATAAATAATCATTAAATAATATATTTAATGAATGGAGGCACCTTAACTGACTATAACTGACTGGTTGAACTGAAAGTAACCACAAATTAGCAATTAGGTGCATTAATGTCACACAGATCACCCCTAGAGTTCTACAGTTAGCCTCCTTGACTATAGGTAGGTGTGGGTGTGACTGGGATGATGGAAGTTAATGCTCCACTGATGTCAATTAAACTTAGGATAGTGGTTTAACTAGGCCAATTTGACCAAAAGAGTGTGTATGATGGTAAATGTCTCCAACACCCCCGCTTAAGCTATACTCAGGAAGAGTTAGAAAACATAGATGTATAAAATGCTAGGGCCCTGGCAACAAAGGCCATAGGTCACCTTGTACAATAAATTAACTGAAATAATGCTCAAAACAAACTAAGTGAGCAAAAGAGGGAAAACCCAGTGGGAAAAAACCCCCCCTCAAGCTGAACACCGAAAGTAGTCTGGATCACCCTAATGAACTCACCCCCAACAGTGAACGGAGGTAAGTGAACTTATTTTTTGAAAATATCTTAGTGAACATGTCTGCAATCTGCTCATCAGTCAGGCAGTATTGCAAAATGATGGTCTTGTCATGCACTAGCTCCCTGATGTAGTGCATGTGAATCTCTACATGTTTGGTCCTCTGCCTGGTAACTGGATCCGTGGATATATTAATAGAACTCTAGTTGTCACAAAAGAGTACAGTGGACAAAGTACTACCAATATCAAAATCTGAAAGAATGCCTTGCAACCAAACTGCTTGGATGCAAGCATTCACCCCTCCTTGATACTCGGCCTCTGCTGAAGATAGTGCTATGGCAGCCTGGTTTTTGCTTGACCAGAAAATAGGGCCACCACCAAACATGAATACATATCCAGAAGTTGAATTCTGGTAAATAAAATCACCATCCCAATCAAAATCTGTGTATCAAACCAGCTCTAGCTCAGAGTCTGTAGCATAGTGAATGTCGTAGGTCCTGGTTACCTGAATGTACTGGAGGATCCTCTTGGCTGCCTTCCAATGAAGATCATGAGGCTGCTGCATGTATCTTGATACAACATTCATGGCATAACAAATATCATGCCTAGAATGTGTCAAGTACAACAAGCTACCAATCAGTTGTCGATAGATAGTGCAGTCCATGGGAGGTGTGCTTTTTCCTTCTTCAAGGCTGATCCTTGAAAGGAAAGGGAATGGTGCAGGTCTACATTCAGCCATGTTAAACTTGAATTATAGGTATGAAATGTATTTTGACTGAGTGACCATAATCCCATCATAATTTTGCTCGATTTCGAGCCCCAAAAATTGTTTTAGAAGCCTCAAATCACTCATTTCAAAGGCATTGTGGAGAGCAGTTTTGATGGCTGAAATGGAGGCAATTGTGCTACCTATGATTATTAAGTCATCAACATATAAAACAATAATAATAATATGACCATAATGCTGCTGTAAATACACATTTGGATCTGATATACATCTCTGAAAGTTTTGCGAGAGAAGGAAGGCATCCATCTTGGAATACCACTCTCTTGGGGCCTGTTTTAACCCGTATAGTGACTTCTTTAGCTTGCAAACCAAAGATGGATCAGTGATGTAGCCCTCAGGCTACTTCATGTATATCTCCTCATGAATATTTCCATGTACAAATTCTGACTTAACATCCATGTGATGCACCTCCCAGTGCTTGGATGCGGAAATAGCCAAAACAAGGCGGATGGAGTCCATTTTTGCAACCGGTGCAAAGGTCTCATGGTAGTCCACTCCTTGGACCCGAGAGAAACATTTTGCTACCAGAATTGCCTTATATTTGCAGGTGCTTCCATTAGCATCAACCTTTTTCTGAAACACCCACTTGCATTGAACCAATTTCCTTCTCGGAGGAAGAGGAACTAGCTCCCAAGTAGTGTTTTTCTGAAGAGAATTCATCTCTTCATCCATGGCAACTTGCCATCTCGGATCCTTCCGAGCATGGTAGTAGGATTTCGGATCTGAACTAATCATCAAATAGCAAGTTTTGGACAGCAAAATATCAGAACAAGAGGGTGAAATACCTTCTCTTTGGAAATCAGACTGGGTTCTCCTTGGATCATCCAGATTTCCAATGTTGTCTCCTGCGAAAGAGAGTGTCTGTCGGGTCCATGTAGGAAGATGAGTTTGAACTTCAGGTTCTGATTCAGTATATGAAGTTTACTACACACTAATATCAGAAATCAGAGGATCCAAATCAGGGTCATCACCCCCAATTTCATCATCCAAATATTCAGTGGAATAGGAAGGAATTTCAGCAGTTTTCTCCTCCACTAGTTCCACCTCATGAAGAGGCTCATCAAACCTGACACTTCTCTCGATGATGATATATTTGGTATTGATATATAGAAGCTTGAATCCTTTATATTCATCAAGATATCCAATAAATAGACATTCTATGCTCTGCAGTTGCAAAGCCCTTCTTTTATCAAGCGGAATCCGGGCCCATGCAGTGGACCCAAACACCCGTAGGTTTGACACATCTGGCTTGTGTACAAAGTATGCTTTGAAAGGAGTCTTTCCTTTCACTGATGAATGTCGCACCCTATTCTAAATTTATTCTACAGCATGCATGGCTTCATCCCACAAATTTGCAACAAGCTTCTTTGACTCCAACATACAGGTGGTCATGTCTTTGAGAGACCGGTTCTTCCTTTCCGCTACTCCGTTCTGCTGGGGAGTGTAGGGAATTGAATGTTGGACCTGAATACCACTTTGGGATAAAATGTACAGAAACTCATTACTGACATACTCCCCTCCATTATCAGATCTCAATATCTTGATCTTAAACCCAGAGGCATTTTCGATCAAGGCCTTCAATTCAGAAAATTTTTCACATACCTCTAATTTCTTTTTGAGAAAGAAAACCCATGTATACCTGGAAAAATCATCAATAAAGGTAAGGAGATACCTTGATCCATTCATGGATGTGATAGGCATTGGACCACTGATATCAGAATTTATCAGCCCCAATATGCTTGTAGCTTGGTTTGCCTTCCCCCGATCGAACTTGTGCTCAGGGTGTTTTCCAATCACACAGCCCTTGCAGACTCCCGTGGTTTCCTTGATGACCGGGAGGCCTTCAACCATGGAGTTTTTCTATAATTGCTGCAAATATTTGAAAATAATATGGCCAAACCTCTCATGCCACATCCTACTAACCTCATTTCCATGAGTTAGCAGAGCGGTGGGTTTTTCATCCGCAACAAAGTGAGACAACTCATAGGCTTTTGCATGATGATTTGCATGGCCTTTTGCAATGAGTTTCCCAGATCCAATTTATGTTATCTCAACATCATTTAGGCTAAAAGAGTCTCTCTTAGGCATTCCTGTATATGTCATTTGATAGACACTAAGGATATTTGCTTCTAGAGACAGTACATACAAAACTTTAGAAAAAAAACCATTTTCTAGATCTACAGTACCTTGTCCTTCGGAAATGATGGTGGAGTCATCTCCCAAGTGGATGGGGATGGATTTGCTAGTCTCCAAGGATGAAAAAAAGTCTTTTTCAGCCATCATGTGATTCAAAGCTCCACTATCAATCAGCAGTGATTTGGACTTCGAAGTGCTTTCCATGAGGGCATGACCTTTCTCATGCTGTGGTTCTCGGTCTTGGTGATCTCTCCTCCGAAAGATCTCTGAAAGATTGATGTGATTTCTCTCAAGGAGAGAGGTTGCTTCATCAATATTTTTCTTCATGCAGGCATGTTTAGGGTGAAAACCCTTCCCACAGTAAGAACACCTGACTCTTTCTTTCCCATTGTACCCTTTTCCTTTGTTCTTCCTTGAGCTGGAAGATTCATCATGCTGCTGATTTTCAAATCTAGGCTTTGGAGTATCAAATTTAGTTTTCTGATTTTTCTGTTGCTTTCCTTAACCCTTCGTATCTTTGGGCCCTGAGACATGGAGGACTTGATCATGGGAAGATCGGATGATCCCCATATGGACAAGCTTGTCATGTTCACTAGTTAGGGACTCAATGAAGGCATTGAGTGTAGGCATCTTCCATCCGGGAGTTGTGAGCTTCCCCGCACGGAATGTAGAAACAAAAACTAAATAATCAGCCCCGAGTTTGGAGAGGATGTCTAGGATGAGCTGATCATCTTCCTTCTCCACTTTGCATTGCTTCAGGAGAAAAATAGTATGCTTGAACTTTGTAAAGAAATCATTCAGAGTCTCAAAATTGGAAGGTTGGAGAGACATGAGTTCATTTTTGAGTTGATAAACTCTCATGTCATCATGCTTTCCATACAGAGATTCCAATTTGTCCCATATTTGTTTTGGTGTCTTCAGATCCGAAAGATGGAAGAGAAGGTCATCAGAAATAGAGAGGCACAAGACACCGAAGGCTTCATCCTTCTTGTTCAAGAATCTAGATTTTTCTATGGCGGATCTAGGCTCAACTTCAGTGTCCATGGTGATTCTAAAGAGTCCTTTGGAATACAGCTGAAGCTCCATTTTGCTTTTCCATGTGTGGAAATTGTATGGAGTCAAGAGAGGTACTAAGGAGGCCATCTGGATATGCTATAGCGAATGCTTCACCTGTAGAAACCTGAAAATCAAAACAGAAAGGGAAAAATAAGGTCAGATAGCCTGCACATTCTAGGGTTTCATCACACCCACCATAGTCAATCAAGCAAGCTTGATCAACAAGTTCTTTACTTGGGATATTGAGTGGTAAGCCTTGGCTTTTGGTGAAGTGCTGGAATTTTGAGCTATTGCTCACTTCTCATGGAGAAATCTGTCAAAAAGCTTTTTCTTGAGAGATTGTTCTTCATCCCTTCGTAAGCTCTGATACCATATTAATTCTTTCACATGATCTAGGAACTAGGAATCAAAATCAACAAAGAATAATTAACAATACTCATGAATTGGAAATAATCAAAACCAAAATAGGTTTCCTCTCTGTATATTTTATAAACAATAAAGGGTTACAATTCCCATGCATGAGCAATAGCTTAACTCCATGAAGAATTCGAATACCTAAGGAGACAATTTGAATTCAATGAGTGAGTCTAGCATAACTGACTCTTTGCCATGCAATCTCACTCAGTTAACCACTTGACCAAAACCCTAATTGACTCACCAAACCCTAACTGAAGTTGGAGTGCAATAAATGACTGAATCTCAACTGAAGGAGATCAAACACATGTCATAGCAATCCAATCATCAAGTTCTAGTACTGCATGACTCCAATGAACCTTGATGAGGTTAACTGAAGCTGAACTGACCATCAGAAGAAGGTGGAGGCACCTTGTTGACTCCAGTTCATTAAATAATAATAAATAATCATTAAATAATATATTTAATGAATGGAGACACCTTAACTGAGTGTAACTGACTGGTTGAACTGAAAGTAACCACCGGTTAGAAATTAGGTGCATTAATGTCACACATATCAGCCTTGGAGTGCTCCAGTTAGCCTCCTTGACTATAGGTAGGCATGGGTGTGACTGGGATGATGGCAATTAATGCTCCACTGATGTCAATTAAACTTAGGATAGTGGTTTAACTAGGCCAATTTGACCAAAAGAGTGTGTATGATGGTAAATGTTTCCAATAGGCACCATGTAGCCAGTTTCTTCAGGATTTAGATAATATATACCTCCTTGTAGAGGTCTATGCAAGCCTATGATGCTCACCATCCTTTGATGGTGGAATACATCTCCAACCTCAACTCCTGGAATGGATCCAATATGATTCTTGGAAAGATCTTGCCAAAGAAATTTCAACTTATCTCATGCACAGTCAAACACTTTTATGGTTTGTCGATCCTCCTCTTTCTCCAATATTTCATGTTTATGTGCGAGTCTTTGGACAAAATCATGGAAATTTGACACCACTGACCTCCTTTCACGGGCGTCTTTGTAGGAAAAATCTTTCATCTCTTTTCTATTGAAGTTGGAAGTAAGTATTTCTTCAGGCTCCTTTCTCCATTTACTCTTGGGAGGGGGATCCTCGGCTCCTTTCTCCATTTACTCTTCGGCAAGGGATCCTCAAGCTCCTTTGTCCATTTACTCCTAGACACGGATCCTCAAGCTCCTTTCTCCATTTACTCTCATTAGAGTAAATTTCAACTCAAAATGGGCCTTTTAACTTTGATTCAAATTCCATGTATATAAATTTGGGGATAGCTATCATTAAAAAAACTACTTTCTTGTTTGTATTTTTGACATATCTCCCTGTGTTTTTACTCAAATTTCGATTGGGAGAGCTAGTTGGATGCAGAATTAAATTATGTATCCAACGAGTTCCCACTCAAGTATTTCTTGTTTTTTGGGTAGTCAGGTCCATCAAAAGTATGTCGAGTGGGTACTCCTTGGATGCAAAATTTAATTCTGCATCCAACAAGCTCTCCTGATCGAAATTTGAGTAAAAAACATGGGGAGATATGTCAAAAATACAAACAAAAAAGAAGTTTTTTTCTTTTCTTCCTCCAAAATTAATAAATATTATTTTATTATTTTATTAATTCTTTCTAGGAGGCCAATTTTGAGTTAAAATTTCCTTTAATGTGGGCGGGGATCCTCAGGTCAGGTGAAACTCAAACTTGCCTCTTGAACTGCATGTTTGCGTTCACTAGAATGGACGTCTGCTAATTTAATATTATAATTGATATATGATTTCAATGTGCTTTGTCTTATCGTGAAACATGATATTTTTCGTCATTTTAATACAAATCTGATTATCACAAACAATATCAGTAGCATATATCTCTCCATTGAATAGTCCTGCTAACATCTTTCAAAGACATACTACTTCGCTACATGTTGAACATGCTACAATGTATTCATCCTATGCTGTACTAAGTGCAATACTGGTATTCTTTCTACTGAACCAACAGATCATGCATGATCCCATACTAAAACAACATCCTGATGTGATTTTTCTATATTTGGCAGTTCTTCCCCAATCTGAATCTGTACATCCATGTAATTTGATCTCTCCACTAGATGTATATCATAGCCAATAATATAAAGTTCCCTTTAGATACCTCATCACATGTTTTTCCCAATAAAGTGAATGTCTCGAGTATTCACCATATACTAACTTAAGGTTTTTATTGCAAAACATATATCTGGTCTTCTATTGGTTAAGTACACCAATGAACCAATAATATGTCTATATAAGGTGGCATGAACTACTTCTGAAGTATTAACATTCAATAGCTTCCCAGAATGGATCCAATATGATTCTTGGAAAGATCTTTCCAAATAAATCTCAACTTATCTCATGCATAGTCAAACACTTTTATGGTTTGTCGACCCTCCTCTTTCTCCAATATTTCATGTTTATGTGCAAGTCTCTGGACTAAATCATGGAACTTTGACACCGCTAACCTCCTTTCACGGGCCTATTTGTAGGAAACATCTTTCATCTCTTTGCTATTGAAGTTGGAAGTAAGTATTTCTTCAGGATCCTTTCTCCATTTAGTCTTGGGAGGGGGATCGTCAGCTCCTTTCTCCATTTACTCTTGGGTGAGGGATCCTCAAGCTCCTTTATCCATTTACTCCTGGGAAGTGATCCTAAAGCTCCATTATCCATTTACTCTCAGGCTCATTTCTCCACTTACTCTTGGGTGGGGATCCTCAGGTTGGGTCAAACTCGAACCTGCCTCTTGAACTACATGTTTGTGTTCACTAGCATGGATGCCTTCTAATTTAATATTATAATTGATGTCTGATTTCAATGTGCTTTTTCTTATCATGGAACATGATTTTTTTGTCATCTAACACAAATCTGATTATCACAAAGGATATCAGTAGCATATATCTCTCCATTGAATAGTCCTGCTAACATCTTTTGAATCCATACTACTTCCCTACATGTTGAACATGCTACAATGTAGTCATCCTATACTGTACTAAGTGCAATACTAGTATGCTTTCTACTGAACCAAGAGATCATGCATGATCCCATACTAAAACAACATCCTGATGTGATTTTTCTATCTTTGGCAGTTCTTCCGCAATCTAAATCTGTATATTCATGTAATTTTATCTCTCCACTAGATGCATATCTGAGGCAATAATCTAAAGTTCCCTTTAGATACCTCATCAGATGTTTTTCCCCAATAAAGTGAATGTCTCTAGGATTCACCATATACTAACTTAAGGTTTTTACCGCCAAACATATATCTGGTCTTCCGTTGGTTAACTACACCAGTGAACCAATAATATTTCTATATAAGGTGGCATGAACTGCTTCTGAAGTATCGACATTCAATAGCTTCAAACATATTGTCATAGGAGTAGTCATAGATTTACAATCTAACATTCCAAATATTTTTAATATTTCTACAGTATATTTTCCTTTTTTTTGGAAAATCTCATCTAGATATTGCGATACTTCAAGACTTAGAAAGTCATGCATCATTCCAAGGTCTTTCATTTCAAACTCTACAGCAAGCTTCTTCTTACATTCGATCCTAGGCTTATCTTCTTTTGTCAAGAACATAGCATCTACATATAGTAATAAAATCGTAATCCCATCATCCTCAATCTTATAGTATAGGTTCGAGTCTTCCTTACTTTTAGCAAAGCCTAAGCTCATTAGAATTCCACCAATCCTACCATACCATGCTGTGGATTCTCGCTTGATCCCATACAATGCCTTCTTTATTCTACATACATGATTTTTTTTATCATTAATCTCGAACCCTTACGGTTGTTCGATATATACCTCTTCTTCAATCAAACTATTTAGAAATGTTGTCTTCATGTCCCTTTGTTGCAGCTTCCACTTCATGTTAGATTCCAAGCAAATTCTAGCTCTAATTGAGGTGTATCTAGCTACTAGTGCAAATCTATCCTTATAATCAGTTCCCTCTTTCTCATAGAATCCTCGAGCTACAAATATTTCCTTCTACTTTTCTATACTTCCATCTACTAAGTGTTTAGTTTTGAATATCCACTTTTAGGATACCATTGACTTCTCTTTCGGTCTTGGCACTACTTCCCACACATTATTCGTTATAATGGATTGGTATTCATCAACCATTGCATCATCCCACTCTTTCTGTTTTATTTCTTCTTCAAAGCATGTTGGTTCTTTATCAACTAGATCACACATCAAAGCCATATATCCAGGGTATTACTTTGGCTTCTTTCTTTCTCTCATGGTTCATTTAGGAACACCATGTATTTTTTCTTCTTTGGATATTTCATGAGCCCAGGCATGTTTTCTTTTTTGAGAAATCAATTCATTGGGTAAATAGTCAGGTAACTAAGGTTCTATCATATCATGCTCTTCATGTATCTAGACTTGTTCTTCATTTTTGAATGATTTAGGACTTTCAACATCTTTGGTATTTTCATGCTCCTCTTCATCTTCTTTATCTTTATTTGACTTCATGAAGGTTATATCTTCATCAAATGTGACATCGCTACTAAGTTCAATTTGATGGTATCCTGATATATATATATATATCGGATAAAAATTTTGATTGTTCACTATACCCTACAAACAATCCCTGCTTTCTTGAAGAATATAAATTTGTCCTTTTCAACCAAATATCTTTAGGTGACTTACCTCTATCTTTTCTCCGAAAAACATTTCTTTTGGATTTTTATTCCCAAGGGAACTATGGGAAATTATATTTTGTACTTATATTGTTGTTCTTGTTGCTTCTTCCCACATATACATTGGAATATATTGATCATGTATAATATCTTTCACAGCTTCCATGATAGATCTATTCTTTCTTTCAGCAATACCATTTTTTGTGGATTATAGGGAATGGTGAGCTCCCTTTTAATCATGTCTTCCTTGCAAAAATACTTGAATTCATTGGAAGTGAACTCTCCTCCATTATCTAACCTCATAAGCTTTATTTTCTTTCAAGAGAGGTTTTCCACTAGGGCCTTAAACTCCTTGAATCTTTCAAACACTTCATCCTTCTTTTTCAAGAAGGATATCCAAGTCTTGCGGGAACAATCATCAATAAAAGAAGAATAATAGGCATACCCACGTGTTTACATTGGCCTGCATATATCTGAGTGAATAATATCCCTTTTTCTTTACTATCACTTTTTGGAAATGGATTCTTAGTATTATTCTCTTGTGCACATCCTTTGCACACTCCTTCATGTTCTATCTAAATTTCCAATAAACCAGTCACAACCTTGCTTACAATTGGAAGAGCTTTGTAGTGAACATGAGAAAGAATTATGTTCTATATCTCACATGGGTTAATGGTACTTGTTAGCGCCTATGATAAATTTTGAATATTTATACATAAGGAATCTACACTAATCCCCTTTCAATGGTATAAACCAATGAAAAATGAGGGGTAGGGTCAAAAGAAAAATTCATATTATATAACTTGACGAAGTGTTGAGCATGTTCTGAAGGATACGTCCCTTGCGGAAGGTGTCAAGATAGTCAAAAAATGCTTCAACGCAACCTTGGAAATGTGCCCAAGTAAGAAAATTCTGATCAAGATTAAAGGAGGACCAAAATGGACGGACCAGATGCATTGTAGATAAGATCAAAGGGCCAAAACTTGTTTCTACCAAGGAGAATCAGGAGTGTAAGTGCGGAAGAGGTAGAAATTTTATTATAAAAAGTAGAATCATGACTTCTGCCTTCTGCAATCTAAGATCGACGACTCAAAGATTTTCTGCCCAAATCAATGGTTTGAAAAACAACATAGGTTGAAGATCGAAAATCGGGAGAAGTAAAAATTTGGTTATAAAAGGTTAAAATCCCGATTTGGGCCTTCCGCGATTCGAGATCCAACGGTCAAGAAAACTCCCACACAGATCAATGGTGCAAAAAGAAAGGCGAAAGCGGAAAGCCATGAGCATAAATATCAAAATCAAACTTCGCAAAAATTTCAAATCTTGCTTTCCACCTTCCACAATATGCTAGATCTACCACTCAGATTTTTTTCACCCAAATCAACGGTGCATAAAGAAAAAGGCTAGAGCGGAAATGTAGAAGTGAAAAAGGTAAATTTTTTGCGTTTCAAAAATGGGAAAACCTGAATTCTATTTTTCACAGTACACCATATCTAAGGCTTCGATTGCTTCCACCAAGATCAACAGCCTGGAATAAGGAAGAGGGACAGATATTGGAAAGCAGGAGACTTAAGAATTTGGGCATGAAAAGTTAAAATTACGCTTTTCACTTTCCAAAAAAGTGCAGGGGTGGAAAGATAGAGGAAAAAAGGAAGAAGGGAAAAACATGGTGGCAGAAAAGGTTGAAATCCCGCATCCTGTTTTCTCAATATAAAGACAAAGTTGATCAAAGATTCAGGTTGACCCCTCAGTAGAAAGACAAAATTGAACTTCGCAAAAAGTTCAAATCTTGCTTTCTACCTTCCACAATATGCCAGATCTACCACTTAGATTTTTTTCACCCAAATCAACGGCACAAAAAGAAAAATGCTAGAGCAGAAAGGTAGAAGTGAAAAAGGTAAAATTTTTGGGTTTCAAAAATGGGAAAACCTGACTTTTGTTTTTCGTAGTACACCATATCTAAGGCTTCGATTGCTTCCACCAAGATTAACAGCCCAGAAGAAGGAAGAGGGACAGAGATTGGAAAGCAGGAGACTTAAGAATTTGGGCATGAAAAGTTAAAATTACGCTTTTCGCTTTCCAAAAAAGTGCAACGGTGGAAAGACAGAGGAAAAAAGGAAGAAGGGAAAAACATGGTGGCAAAAAAGGTTGAAATCCCGCATCCTGTTTTCTCAATAGAAAGACAAAATTAGATCAACGATTTAGGTTGACCCCTCAGTAGAGAGACAAAATTGAAGGCCGGAAGACAGAAAAGATAGGATATTGGTCTTACAAGGAGCGGAATTTTTCTTTCCGCAAACCCAGACTGATGATCTAGAATGTGTCTTGCTAAGACCAACCCTAGAGATTGATCTATTGGTTGAAGAAATTGGGATGAAGAAAACCATTGCAGGATGACATTTTTAGCAAGCAAATATGGGTTCCAGTTGTCAGGTTTTCTGTTTTTGATCCACCATGTGCATCCTAGCCTGATTTCCTATTTTGATTTTTGTGATCACGATGAATTTGCCAGATCAGAAGTTGTTAGGATTTTATGTGTGTGGGTTTGATCCCCAATCTCTATAAACTGTGTTTGGCTATGTTTCAAGGTTGGTCTCGGGAGCCTGTTTACATTATAAATATACCATCGAAAGAGGAAGAAAGGGTTGCAACTTTCATTCAGAAGCCCCAATGCTTGTGCTTTGTAGCTCTGTCATTTTCTTGGGAGCATTAATGAAACCTTAGCTTGAATGTTTGAGATTGATCACAGTGTTCACTGTTCAGTCTATTTTTCCTTTCTAAACTTCATTTTTATGTCCGTATATCTTCTACTAATGCATTTTTAGTTATATGTGAGGAATTCGCTCCCTGTCAAGCGCTCTTTGCATCAATCATGCATTTTTTATGTGTTTCTAGTAAATGTTCTAGAATTCATATTTTATTCTCCATTACAATTACTAGCCTTTGTTGTTTATTTTGCTAAAGGTTTTTTTAGGAAATGCATCCCCAAATAGGTGCCTCCTGTTACACCGGCCTTCTTCTCTTTTCCCCCTGCCATCTCATAAAAGATATTTTTCTTAATAGTGATTCTTATTTTTCCTTAGACTATGAAGGTTGTTGTTGGTTATTATTTGATGTAAGTCATTGAAAGTTTCAGGTTTTTACTCCAGTACCCAATGGTTCTTCTTGTCTTTTTGCTTTACCATCTTAAAATCTGTAAATATCTCGTTACCATTAGAATCTATCCTTCTGACTATTTGTTTAAATATAAAAGTGTATGTGAATATTTCTATGAAACGACATACCCCCCTCTGATTGTAAGGATAGAATATAGTATAAAGAATGGTTTGAAATGGTTACCCATGTGACTTCCTACCATAACCATAGGAAAATTACAAGGGGATAACATCTTGGAATTGTTGTTGGGGAAGTAATAACAATTATTTCCTTGGGAAATGACACTGTTTAGCTCTATGAACTGGTTGAGTAGTCGGTCTACAATGTCCCCAAAAATTGAGAATAAAAAAAAAATTATAAGCTAGTGGAAAACTACCCAAAGGGGATCATTATTACTCATGCAGAATTACATGCGCTACTTATACTTTCGATCTCTTCATTACTTTCATTGTTGTCTTGTTAATCTCTTATCCATTAAGTGATTATTAGTTTGTATACTTCTTATATCTTAATTCTGTGATTTAAACTATTTGTACATCGTAGTTATTACTATCGGTGAATTAATAAATTGTATAGATCATTGTTTTACTCCTGCACATGTGTACTTTGTTTATTTAATAAAAAATAACTTAACATTGTTGATGGGAATAAAGTGGTGGAGTGGAGGGACTAGTTCTCCCATGATGATCTAATAGGTAAGCTATTACTTGGTTATGTAGGCTTACATAGTTCAATCGAACTAGGGAACCTCTCTCTTTTACTTACATAGTTCATTACTTGCGATGGGATTGGATGTAAAGTGTGTTGACAACCTTGATCATTGATAACTTGCTGCTAGTTATTACATTGCTGATCGACTTGGTTTTATAACTTGGTAAGTGTTCTTATCATCAATTTAGCTATTACGGCTAAATTTATTGTACATTAATTATTCTTCATTATGGTTTTAAATTCGTCATCCTATATGTCATGAATATTTTTTTCGTGCTATGTATATTTTTACTATACTTTTTAACATCTCTTATGCTCTTTATTTGGTAGGTTATTATGTTGGTTTGAATGGAAAACCTTCATATTTTTATAGTCATAGCGGTTATCATGCCATACTTTGTATGACATGGTGCTTAAGCCTAAACACCTTGTTACTAAGTTAATTAAAACCCTAAGGCCTAAACCTATGGACTAAACATTATCTACATACCTAAGCAAGGGTTCTTAGACTTTGGACTAGCGCAACCTATGACTAAGTATTATTGTAATACTATCATAGTGCAAGCTTTGTAATATGTTAACGTTGATGTTTGAGTTTGGGGTGACATGATATATGGTATAAACCATACGTTTCAAGGGTTTAAGCCTTGGTATGGAGGGTGGTATTAAACAATACCTTATAACAAGGCTTGACTATGGGAGTGGGTTTGATAAATCGTTAATGGACTCCAGCCTAGTGCATTTAATGGTCGTTGAAAAGCATGAAAACCTTCCTTTAGGCTTGGCTCATGATGGATGTGCATTGTATTGTCATTTGGGGTTTAATAATTTTGGCTCTGCACAGAGGGATGGCCATGGAGTTGACCTCCAGATTGTGAGGTATGCCCTCATGAATTTATAAGCCTACACATTGTTTGGTTTACAGTTTTAAAGGATGGCATACTCCTCATCCCCATTTTGGTTTTTTCCTTGCAGGTGTCGAAAGGAATGGAGGGGCATCATGGCTACAACACTGTTGGCTCCAAGCATTGCATTCATGGCCATGGTAAGCCTCGTAATCAAGCTTATGCTTGTCACCCTTCAATCATGTGGGAAGAGCTACATTTTGACTGGTTGTTTTGTTGGGATTTGATGCTGTAGCAAAATCGATTTTGACTGCGGGATTATTAATACATACTTGGTTATTTTTAATGCTGGGGAATTATTCCATGATTCGATTTTTAGGCCATTCGGATCTGTGTAATCCCATTTTGGTTATGTAAATCATTAATGTTTTGGTTTTGGGCTTTTATAGCCATGGGCTGCACCATTGCTTGCAATGGTGCCATAGCGCATTGGCATGCCTATGTAAAACATTGTCCTTAGCCTTTAATGGAGACTGTGTACATACATTGGGATCTCTGTGTAAATAGATACATGTATTGGTTTTATAAAATGTAATGGTTAACTTGTTATATGGCATATGCGATTTCCTTCTGTGTTTTTATTTAGCTCTATATTTTAATGGGGTTGGGGTTTTGAAAGCAGAAGCATTCGCCTAATCGATTACTCAGTGGGTAAAGCCATTGATTAGTTGGATAATGTAATTAATTGGACAACTTGGGTAAGGCCATGCTATAAATGGCATGAGCCTCTCCCATAGTGCTGTGATAGCTTGTATTTAAATTGTCTATGGTATTCGGTTCTGTGTAAAATGGTTTGTGCAAAACCATTGGGTTGGAAACCATGCTGGCTAACGCTTACAGTAGGGTTTATTTTAATGGGTCGTGTATTAAGAATGTTTAATGGCCAAGGCTGTGCTGAAGCAAGCGTCTTATGACCTCTTTGCTAGCATAGGAATTTTTAATTATATGGCAATTGGTGTGAAACATGGCCTATGTAGCGATATAAACAATGGGTTTATAAAAAGGATTGATTCTTGTTCAAATCATTATGCTATGGATTTTAAATTGTTTTGTGACCGAGACGTAAGGTTATACGATTTGGAATTCTGTTTACTATATTCTACTGTGGTTATTCTTAGTGTTTTTCCCTTGGCTTTTGGATATCCATGGGATTCGATGTCATGACCTCTGTTGGCAATGGGGTTTTAAATGTAATGTAATGAATGCATTTTGATAAATAAAACAAGTTGGGCTTGCATGCCCACAGGATTTGATTCATGTTACTGGTTGCAATATATGAATTTATTATATGATTTGATGTTAGTTTAACTATGATAGGTTATACTGTATAAGATATATTATTTTAATTTGACAAAGGTAAATGTTGTTGAGTTATGTATTTTTATTTATGGTTATGTATAGATAGAAAAGTTAGGGCCATGGATTTTATTATATGAACTATGATTAGATAATTGCAAAGGACCACCTGGATGGTCACTATGCCTCCTCTGATTATTTATAATGTTGTTTAATTTATGTGGAATGTTTTTATTGTAATTTGTAATATGGATACAGACCTTGGAAGTTCTTAGATGAGTTAATAAATTTTGGAATCTAAATGTATAGATAGTTTCCATATATGCCTATGCCTGATAGTCCTGTTTATATGTAGATATAGTTATCTTATAAAAATAGTTCTAGTTGTAAGTAATACCCTAGGGTAACTTATATAGTATATTTATTTATTTAAACTTACTCCTATGATTAAATATACTATAATCTTAAACATGTCTCTACTGACAAATGTAATATGTTAGTAGAGATTTAAATATTAGATAAACAATAAAATAGCAGGTCTAGACTTACCTAGTTTACAGTATTAATTTATGAATATTAAAATAATACAGAAGACAAAATTTAAAGATGGAAACCTAGCTATATATAGCCTATGATAATATTTACCATCCTAGGAATATTGTAGAGAAATAAAGACCCTAGCAGATTCTAGGGAGAACGTCAATTACCTAGGGTTAGTAAAATATAATAAAGCTTTTACATAAAGCAGCCAGTATTTACCCCAGAAATGAACTTTGATATACTAAGAACTCGTACCTGTAATTCATCTTCCTGAAGCTCCTTTAATTGTTGAAACTACACACTTTTTAAATAACCATCATTATCAAGTTAAGAAATATCTGACCTTTGATTTTTGATGACCAAATCACTTGGGAACTACCATGTTCCTCCCAACCATGACCCAGAACCGTTCCTGGTTCTAATCCGGATCCCGCCTGAGCTGGACTCCAACATGCAAATAGCTTAGAGCTCCTAAGGTAGAGTTTCCTAACTAGTGTTCAGTTTTGAATCAGTCCTCTTTTCCTTGGAGGAAAAGTTCTCCAAGAAAACACTTGAGAGCAAAAATAGGCAGAATAATAATTCTCCTCCCAGAAATCAAAACCCCCAAGCCTTTGCTTGGCTTGAGTCTTTATAGGTAGAATTTTCAGTCAAAGGGTAGTTAAATCAAGAAATCCTTGATTTCTTGATTTAACCATTTTTAATTTACTAGGGTAATTTTCAATTCTTAACCTAGGAACTATTAACTAGTTCCTAGTTACTTTTTTATAGATATTTCACTATTTATTAATTCGTTAATAATAAATAATAATTAGTGGATCTTCTCTTATTTCTTTAATCAATTATAAATTCTTAATACAGAATATGTATAAAATACATAGTATTAAAATACTTGTTGACATTTTTCTGCACGCATCATGTGTCATGATCCCTAGACTTAAAGACACTTCTTCATGGAGGTCAAGTAGATAGATGGCTTAGGTCTACTAGGCTAGGCAACTCTAAACATACTTGGATGTCGGATTTCCCTCATATAACGTGTTAGCTCTTTATTACTTGATGAGAATATAGAAATTCAAAATTTCATTTAATCACTTATAAATAAGTATATGATGAGATCAATATTTTTCTTGAGTCGTTTTCACTCGAAAGTTATTAAATTCTTTTTAGTAACCCCTAGCACTTACTAGAGCCCATACTCAACGCTTATAATAGGGAGTTACAAACATAGTGTGATTCCAGAGTTCTCGCTCAACACTAAATGCTAGGATGTACTTATACGATACACCTAAGGATACAATGGCCAAAGATCTGATGCTCTAGAGCTTATGCTCAACATCAACATGGAATACTCTAGAGCTTATGCCCAACATTTCCAATTATATTTTCATGCGTTCTAGAGATTTATGGTCAACACAAATGTAAGTACTCATGTTCTCGAGAGCCTCTTTCTCAACACAAAACACCTCATCGATCATGTGCTTCAGGGTCCATGCCCAACACAACCAGCATATATATCCATATGTATCATCAACAATTGGCTTACAGCCAATATACAAAACAAATAATCATGTTCATATGAAGTGGGGTCTTTGACCCAATATAAAATAAAACATCAATATAATCATCATGATTAATAGGCTCATGCCTATAAATGGTAGGTCCAAAATTTAAGATATTACACAATCATAGACACATACTAGTTGTACATGCTCTTGGCACTCCACACAAATTTTTAAGGTGATTCCACTGGGAAATACTAGCTTCCATAAAATCCCACACAAGGATAAATCCTGATGCAGTATCCTTCCAAGAAATATTTGATCTAGAAAGTTTGATATGGAGGGCCAACAGGATAGAAAGTTTAGTCATAAATATTTCCTTCCCTGCTCAAGGTGTTATTTTTGTTAGTGATGTATCTAAACATTGTGATGAGGATTTTGGACTAACATTACCTAGAACTAAATTTGATTCTAGCATCTCTGACTTGGTTTTTGATACCCCTGCATTTGAATTTTCCCACATTTCCTAGACACCCATGACCTCAAAGCCTCTAGGAAAATATTTCCAACACCAGTCTGAACTAGAAAGCCCTACACTTACTGCTAATTCAACCCTGCTAAATTCCACTTTCATAAGGAAATATTTTTCCTCATATATATCTCCCATTTCTCCCAAGAAGAAGTAGCATTCATCTTCTAGTTTCATAGCCCCCTACATTCCTCACAACTTACCAATTTCTTTTCCACCAGTCTTAATCTTTCTCGTAAACCATGTTATACCTCCAAGGATGGAAAATAGATTTTCTCATCTTTGTCTTCCAACTGCTCTTCATGACCTCCATCTGGGATATTCCCAAAGGCTCAAGCAATTCAATGGTGAAAGGGGCTATTCAACTGAAAAACAAGTGTGGTGGTTTTTAGATTGGATATACCTAAAAGAGGTGGATCATGATAATGTCAAGGTTAGATTGACTCTATACTGGTATATAAATCCTTTGAGTATTCTTTCAAGGACCAGTGGGCATACCAAAAGAACCCTAGACAATATCTCTCTCAATATCATTCCATGGGGAGGAGGGAGAGTGAGTCTATCCAAGAGTTTTCTGACAGGTTTATGAAAGTATACAATTCCATATGTGCCCAGTTCAAACCTCCCATTGGTTCTCCCCAAATCTAATATGTTGAATCTTTTGATAGTGAGTTTACCTTGTGGCTAATTTAAAGGAGGTCAACTTCCTTGGAATCTATGATGAAATATGCCATAGAGGTGGAGGTAAACCTTACTGCTACAAGAATGAAGAAAAGGGACGAAGGAGATTGGAGAAGGGAGGAAGGAAAGCATATAAGAGAGGAGGGATAATGGAGAAGATATGGGGGAGAATGGAGAAGACAGAAAGGAGAAAATATAAAGAACATGAACAACCCTCTACCTCTAGCTCATAAGAGGCTAGGATAGACAAGATGCTAAGAGTCGTGGAAAGGATGATGGAGAAATTATCTATGGATGGGAGACCACCTCCCAAGGAAAATAAAGAGAAGCAGAGAAGGAACTAGAATGCTAGAAGGCCACAAATTCTTCATAATAGGCAGAGATACCAAACAATTCCTCTTGATCCACCTATCAGACCTCCATTTCAAAACAAATATGTGGATCAGGGTGGTGAAAATCTAGCTGAAGATGAAATCCACCAGCTGGACAGTGACTCACCCTCCACCTTTCTAACCAAAAGAAGAAAATAATAAGGATTTTATTGAAAGGGGGTATATGCCTACTAGGGAAATAGATGATTTCAAGAGGGGATATCAACTTGCTTTCATGGAGATGCAGAGACAGATTGTTCTCAAGAATAGATATGTTCCTATAGTAAAAATAAAGATGCACCAAACAAATCCTCTAAAAGCAAACCAAAG
Organism: Pseudotsuga menziesii; assembly: GCA_001517045.1. Lineage (NCBI taxonomy): Eukaryota > Viridiplantae > Streptophyta > Pinopsida > Pinales > Pinaceae > Pseudotsuga > Pseudotsuga menziesii. The sequence goes on along the minus strand of LPNX010195153.1, from coordinate 224,703 downwards.
TGAATTCCACCCCCTAAGGATGCCTCCATGAATGTAGCAATTCCCAAAGGGAAGGAGAAAAAAGAATATAATCAAAGGGGCTCAGAAAAGGGGCATACCTCTTTCATTCTGGAGGCTCAAATCTCCAAGATAAAAATCGATGTCCCTCTCACTGAGCTGTTAAAAAATTATGAATATCATTCTAAAGTTGCCACAATGTTTAAGCCTCTAGGAGACGTCTTTGCAATGTCAGACTCCCTAAATCTCCAAGATGATAATCCCACCTTCCTTTTTGTACCCCATGTAGAATATTCTGTAGATGAAGATACCCCCCTTTCTATACCAGTCTCAACATTCACAATGCCATCTTGCACAATGCCATGTATGATTCAAGATCCTCCCATAATCTTGTGCCTAGGATAATCATGGAAGAACTAGAATTGGAAGTGACCAAACCCTAAAAATATATTTTCTCTTCTGATTCCACCAAAGTTAGGTGTTTAGGATTGATCAAATATCTAGTCATCTCTTTAGCCCAAATCCCTGCCAAGAACCTGGTCATGGATGTAGTTGTAGCTGATATCCGTCCAAATTTTGGGATGTTTCTATTGAGATCTTCGAAATCCAAACTTAAAGGAACTATTCAAATGGATATGCCGTATGCCAACATCCCTGTCTTTCAAGTGTAGAGGAGGCTCTTTAGGGAGAAAATGATAGCATACATGGTGACCAGTGCTGAAAGGAAAAATAATCACCCCATCTATGCATTGGATACTGAGATGGGATCAAACATCTTCTTTATATAAGGAGACATAGACCGTTTTAGTTCCCAAAACGTTGTCTTTGTACCCACTCAGGAGGAGTTGGATGGAGAAGGGACAGGAGTTGGAATTTGGGTGAGATCCCCAAGAGGGATAACTTTGAACTAGTCCTTCAGACATTCCTTTGACTGTACAAATAATGAGGCAGACTATGAGGATATGGTGTTAGCCATTCAAATAATGAAGTATTTTCAAGTCATAAGGGTAATGATACATGGATATTCTCATCTAGTTATTAAACAGATGAGAGGTGAATATCAGTTCAGGCACCCCAGAATGAGAAGTTACAGGAATGCTTCCCATGACCTAATAGGAGGCTTTGAAGAGTGCAGCTTTAATATAATCCCCAGGTTGTAGAATCAGGAAGCTAACTCTCTCACCAATTCTACTTCTGGTTTCAAGGTCCCCATCAAACCTGATGGAAGATATGAGATTGAGGTCAAGAATAGGCCTTTTCTCCCTCATAATGTGAAACATGGCAAGTTTTGGAAGATGACAAGTAGATCCAGAAGTTCCTTACTCTCACTGGGAAGTTTGATGGATTGAGTATTGATGAATAAAATGAGTTGCTAGAGAAGGATACTCTCACTGAATGATCTTTGCAAATACAGACTATTGCTCCCAAAGAAATACCCCGAGGGGAGGATGTTGCTCCTGTTGAAGATGTTGATGGAGGTGAAAATGAGGAAGATTGGGATCCAAAGTTGTTGGAGGATGATGGAAATTAGGGATATGTGAACAAACTTTGTGGCAAGGAGATATTGCATTTGAAAGGTAAATCTATCCCTAGGGGTCTAGTTCCCATAGAAAACTTTTTGATCCGAATGATGTGGCTAAAGAGGCTCCACTGATACTAAGATATGAATATATTGAGGATGTAAGTATTGGGACACAATATCAGCCTAAGGTCATTAAGATATCAAGAACCATCTCATCAAAATCCAAGCAAAAATACATCTCACTGATGAAGGAATATTCATATATGTTTGCTTGGAGATATAGTCACCTTAAGGCATATGATACAAGCATAATCTAGCATACCATACCAATCAATAAGGACGAGATGCCTTTAAAGAAGAAGTTGAGAATAATGAATCCCAAACTACTCCCCCTAATAGAAAAAGAGATCAGGAAGTTATTTGAGTCCAAAATCATTACGACTCTCAGATTCTCACGCTGGGTGGCAAATCTAGTCCTTATTAGGAAGAAGAATGGGGAAATAAGAATACGCATCGACTTCAGGTACTTGAAGAGAGTTTATTTGAAGGATCATTAGCCACTTCCAAAAATGGACCATATCTTATAGAGAGTAGTGGGTTCACATAGGATCTCCGCTATGGGCCAGATCATGGTGCACCTAGAGGATCAAGAAAAGACATCCTTCACCATGTCTAGGGGCATGTTCATGTATGTTAAAATTCCATTTGGGATTATGAATGCAGGAGCCACTTTACAACAAGATATGGACATAGAAATTAGAGGAGTTTTAAGGTCTAAAATGGCCCTCCTAAGGAGAATAATAAAATAATAGTTAAAATAATAAAATAATGTTTATTAATTTTGGAGGAAAAAAGAAAAAAACTACTTTTTGTGTTCATATTTTTGACATATCTCCTTGTGTTTTTACTCAAATTTTGATTGGGAGAGCTCGTTGGATGTGGAATTTGATTCCACATCCAACGAGTACCCATGTTGCATAATTTTGACAGACTCCACTACCCTAAAAATAAGAAATACCTAAAAAATGTGATAATAACATCATCATCACATTTTTCAGGTATTTCTTGTTTTTGGGGTAGCGGAGTCCATCAAAAGTATGTAGTGTGGGTACTCGTTGGATACAGAATCAAATTTTGAATCCAAATAGATCTCTCGATTGAAATTTGAGTAAAAACACAGGGAGATATGTCGAAAATACAAAGAAAAAAAAAGTATTTTTCTTTATGACAAATATGTCAATTCAACCATTATGGTTGACTTATTTTATTGGAATTCTATAGGTTTTTGAATTATAACTCACAAGAACTTATTGTTGGCACTTTTTCTTATAAGGCCCATTCTAAACCCCAAATTTCTTCTAATGTTTTGCCGATGAAAAGGAAAAAATTATGTTCATCTATCTCGATGACATCACTGTCTTTTCTAAGACTGATGAAGAACATGTCGCACACCTCTTGAGAATGTTCCAAAAATCCAGGACATTCAACATCTCCTGGAATCTGAAGAAGTCATTTATTTCTATGAATGAAGGGAATTTGTTGGGACATGTAGCTTCTCACGAAGGCATCATGATATATCTGAAGAGGGTTGAGGTGATCAACAAAATTGACCTCCCTCGGAATAAAGTTGAGGTTCAGTATTTCCTATGCAAGGTAATCTTTCTAAGATTATTTATCACTACCTTTGTTGAAATAGTAAAGTATATAAATGATATTCTTGGAAAGGATAAAGAAATCAAGTGGACTCCTGAAGCCAAGCAATCCTTTGAATACATCAAGTGGGCTATATCTAAAGCACCTGTGCTTGCAATACCTGACTTTTCTAAATACTTCCTCATATCTTCATTCTCCTAAAAGCACACAGTGGTAGGTGTATTTCTATAGAAGAATCATGAGGGGTATGACCAACCCATTGATTTTTACAAAAAGACCCTAAGAGATGATCCCCTGAAGTATAATATCTTGGATAAACAAGCTTATTCCCTGGTGTGGGCCTTAAAGGATTTTCAAGTGTACATATTGCATTCCCATATCATCACTCATGTCCCCACCACCACTGTAAAGGATATTTTGACCCAACTTGATCTTGATGGACGAAGGGGAAAGTGGATAGTAGTAATACTTGAGTATGACCTAGAGATCAAGCCTAGAAAATTAATCAAATGCCACGGAACTATCAAACTGTGATGCTATCATCCTACTCATGATTGTTGAATTATCAACAAAAGAGAAGAACTCTCAGGGACATCCAGGTCCCCCAATAGGTGAGCATTTTCAGTCATCCCCTTGGTACACTGATATCATTTTTGTGTTACAACATCTGCAGGCCCCACAGTGTATGGACATGACAAGGGCCATATTTATCAAACAGAAGGCATCTAGGTTTTGCATCTTGGAGGGAAAATTGTATTGGAAGGAGATAAGAGGAGTGCTAGTGAACTATGTATATTAGCAGGAGGCTAAGAGGCTCATGGAAGAATTCCATGCAGGAGAATGTGGATACCATCACTATTGGAAAGCCACTATAAACAAAACCATTATGGTGTGGTTCTATTGGCCCACCATATTCTCTCATACTCATAAGAAAGTTGTTTTCTACTACAAATGCCAAATCTTTGAGGGGAGAAGGGAGCTATTACCATTTCCCTTGAAACCCATTAAAGTTGAATCCCATTTCAAGAAATGGGGGCTATATTTCAACGGACAAATAAATCTGCATTCCTCAGGACAACACAAGTGGATCCTCACTCCCAATGACTACTTCACTAAATGGATTGAGGCCATCCCCACAAGACAAGCTACCGAAACAGTGATCATGTAGTTCATGGAGGACCATATTCTGTCACGATTTGGTATTCCTATGAAGATAATCACTAATAATGCTCCTGATTTGAAGTCAAAGAAAATGGTTGAGTTTTGTTCAAAATATCACATATAGATAGGACATTCCACAACCTACTACCCTCAGGGTAATGGGCTAGAAGAATATTCAAGGAAGAGCCTCATGAGAATCATCAAGAAGATGTTGCAAGATAAAAACAAGGCCTAGAACACAAAGCTAATCCATGCTTTGTGGCATGACAAAATTAGTGTGAAGAATTCTATAGGAACCTCACCTTCCCAGTTGGTTTATGGATCTGAGGTGATTTTTCGTAGGTCCTTGAGTTTGCTAGTGCTAAAATTTCTACAAGAAGAGAAAATAGAGACACATCAAACCCAGAGGAGGATGTATCAGTCGATTGAAGTACAACAGTAGAGGGAGCAGTTATTTGACAAAACCTAGAAGTTTAGGAAAAAATGAAAGAAATCTTTGACAGAAAGACTAAGCCTGATGATTTCCATTTGGGAGATGTATTTTTGTAGTGGGGTGCAACACATAAGGAAAAGGGGAAGCACGAAAGGTTTGATCACCTATGGAAGGGCCCATATAAAATTGCAGCCTTCAAAGGAAAGAAGGCCTATTTTTGGGTGAGATTGAGGGTGTTCTAGTATCTGGAGCTCCTGCAAATGGGAGGATCCTCAAACATTATTTTTTCTAAAAGTAAGTTCAACTCCATTGTCATTGTATATACCATTCTATTTTAACATTGCATGTGTACATAGCCCCCCCTATCACACTTAAAGCTCGAGGTAAATGCAGTAAGCTCTCGAACAGGGGCTGTCATGTAGTTTTATTTTTCAAGAAAATTTGTAGTTGCAGGAATGTGGTCTATGTGGTTCTCTGCCACCTCACAGGAAGGGTAGCATCCCCGAGTTGAAGCTGGTGTTAAAACCTCTGCTAAATTTTGAAGGTTTCTACATGAGGCATCTACACTAATCCCCCTGCAAAGGTCTAAATCAATAAAAAATCAGGGGTAGGGTCAAGAAATTTTTTTGTATTATATAACCTGAGCAAGTGTTGAGGAGGTTCTGAAGGATCCATCCCTGGGTGAACGTGTCAAGACAGTTAAAAAATCCTTAATCACAACCTTGGAAATGTGCCCAAGTAAGAAAAATTCGATCAAGGTTAAAAGAGGACCAGAATGGATGGATTGAATGTATCACAGATAAGATCAAAGGGCCCATTAGAGGAAATATGAGGTCTAAAATGGGCCTCCTAAGGAAAATAATAAAATAATAGTTAAAAAAATAAAATAATAGTTATTAATTTTTGAGGAAGAATGAAAAAAACTACATTTTATATTCGTATTTTCGACATATCTCCTTGTGTTTTTACTCAAATTCTAAGTGGGAGAGCTCGTTGGATGCAGAATTCAATTCCACATCCAATGAGCTCTCCCGCTTGAAATTTGAGTAAAAACATATGGAAATATGTTCATAATACTAACAAAAAAAAGTAGTTTTCTTTTATGACAAATATGTCAATTCAACCATTATGGTTGACTCGTTTTATTGAAATTCTATTGGTTCTTGAATTCCAACTCACAAACTTTATTGTTGGCGCATTTTCTTATAAGGCCCATTTTAGACCCCAAATTTCCTCTAATGCAAAAATTATTTCCACCAAGGAGAATCGGGAGAGGAAGTGTGAAAGAGGTAGGAATTTGATTATAAAAAGTAGAATCTCAACTTCGTCCTTCCTCAATTCAAGATCGACGGCTCAAAGAGTTTCTTCCTAGATCAACGGTACAAAAAAGAGGAAAGGGACAAATATCAGAAATCATGAGAAGTAAAATTTTGGTTATAAAAGGCTAAAATCTTGATTTCCTCTTTCTGCGATTCCAATGGTCAGGAAAATTCTCACGCTGATCCACAGTGTGGAAAGAAAGGTGGAAGCAGAAATATAGGAGCATAAATATCAAAATCAAACTTTGCAAAAAGTTCAAATCCTGATTTCTACCTTCCATGATCCATCATCTCTACTGCTCAGATCGTTTCTACCCATATCAATGGTGCGGAAAGAAAAAGGAAGTAGCAGAAAGGCAGAAGCGAAAAAGGTAAAATTTTTGGGTTGCAAAAATGGGAAAACCTAACTTCCATTTTCCGTAGTATGCTAGAACTACAGTTCAGATCGATTCTTCCCAAATCAAGGGCCTGGAAGAAGGAAGAGGGGCAAAGATCAAAAAAGCAAGAGAATTAATAATTTAGGCACAAAAATTTAAAATTCCACTTTTTGCTTTCTGGAAAAGTGCAGGGGGGGAAAGATGGAGGCAAAAAGGAGGAAATGGAAAAGTCAATTTCTCCTTTCATAAAAAGATAAAGTTTTGTTTTCTACTTTCTAGAAAAGTGCAAGGAAGGAAAGGAAGAAGGAAAAAACATGGTGGTAGAAAAGGTTGAAATCCCGCATCCCATTTTCCGCAGCCCACATCTTTGATCTCAAATCAACGATCCAGAAAACTTATACATCTTAGGTTAATGGTCTAGATTGACTCCTTAGCAGAAAGACAAAATTGAAAGTTGAAAACTAGAAAAGACAAAATTATGGTCATAAAAAGAGCAGAACTTTGCTTTTTGTAGACCCAGATCGATCTTCGATGATTTTTCTTGCTAAGACCAACATTGGATATTGATTTCGATGGTTAAAGGCATTGGTATGAATAAAACCATTGTAGACTGTCATTTTCAGCGAGCGAATATGGGTTCCAGTTGTCAGTTTTTTTTAATCCACCATTCAGATCTGAGCGTGGTTTCCCGTTTTAATTTGTGTGATCATGGTGAATCTGTCATATCATAAGTTATTAGGATTTTATGCATGCAGATTTGATCCACAATCTCTATGAACTGTATTTGGGTTTGTTTCAAGGCTTGTCTCGGTAGTTTGTTTACACTATAAATATACCCTCGAAAGAGGAATAAAGGGTTGGAACTTTCATTCAGAAACCTCACCACTTGTTTTTTGTATCTCTGTCATTTTCTTGGGAACATTAATGTAATCATAGCTTCAATGTTTGAGATTCATCATGGTGTTCACTGTTCAGTCTATTTTTTCCTTTGTAAACTTTATTTTCTTGTATGTGTATTGTATTTTAATGCATTTCTAGTTGTATGTAAGGAATTCACTCCCTTTGAAACACTCTTTGCATCATATCATGCATTTTTTTATGTGTTTCTAGTAAATGTTCTGGAATTCATATTCTATCCTCCATTGTAGCTACTAGCCTTTGTTGTTTATTCTTCTAAATGTGTTTTCAGGAGACTCATCCCCAAATAGGTGCCTCCTATTACATCGAGCTTCTTCTCTTTTCCCCCTGCCATCTCTTCAAAGATATTTTGCTGAATAGTGATGCCTATTTTGCTTTAGACTATGAAGGTTATTGTTGGTTATTATTTGTTGTAACTACTTTACTGTTTCAGGTTTTGATTCCATTTCCCAATGGTTTGTCTTGTCTGTCTATTTTACCATCTTTAAATATGCAAATATCATGTTACCATCAGAATCTATCCTTCTAACTACTTGTTTAAATATAAATGTGTATGGGAATGTTTTTGCAACAAGAGAGAGCCCTCTCTAACTATAAGGCTAGACTATAGTTTAAATATTGGTTTGCAATGGTTACCCTATGACTTCCTACCACAACCATAGGAAAATTACAGGGTGATAACAGTACTCATTGCTAATGTTGAATATGTATGTCCCTTCAATTTGTAGAGTCATCCTTCTTCAACTCCAATATCTATTGCACCATCATGGTTTTATCTTTTGTCCACATTAGGAATTTTCCATCCACAAAAGCAACTATGAAGCCTTTATTTTCCAAGGATGAAATGGAAAGAAGATTCATCTTTAGTCCTGGGACATACAAGACATCTTTCATTTTCATAGGCTTTCCAGAATTCAATTTATGGGATTATTTTTATAGTCCTTTAATGGGATATTGGGAATCATCTCCAAGCATTACATTGTGTAGATATTGCTTTGGTTCAAGGCATGAGAGTGATTCCTTGCAACCAATCATATGATTCGAGGCACCAGTATCAACTAACTAGGTGTGATTTCATGGTGAGGCTGGTCCTGTTAGAGAAGAGATTAAAACATATTATTCACTAGAGTCTTCATCCTTATTTATTTCCTCTTCAACTTCTTGATCACTATGTTCAGCAGCATGGAACTCAAACCTTGTCATATTTTTTATCCTTTCTTCTTTCATGGGATAGTTGATGGTAATGTGTCCTAAATTATGACAAGTGAAGCACTCAAAATTTGAGAAGTCTCTCTTGGGTCTTTTAAACCCTTGAGTCTTAGGTGGATGTTCATGACTCTTCCTTTTTCCTTTGGTGTGGGCTATCAAGGCTTTATCCTCTTTGTCATTTAGGTTTTATTCTCTATATGCTATCCTTTCTTCTTATGGAACACATTCTCCCCGCAACTTTTGAAATTTGGTTAGTTTCCTTCTTGAATAAATTCCTTGGATAAAGGATTACCAATCTCTTGGAAGACCAATTAATTTTTCCATTACAGTACCTTATTCTTCAACCATTACATCATTGGCTTTTAGATGATACTTGATGTGAGATATTCTTGTAAAGTAAGATTGCATGGTCTCTAACATTTGAGCTCTTACACTTATGAGTTGATTACTTAGGGTCATTTTCCTATTAACGTTTCTTCCTTCAAATAGACTCGATAGAGCATCAAACATTTATTTTGGAGTCTCCCTTGAAGATACTTGAGGAATCAATAAATATTTGATGGAGTCAGCTATGATCCTTTTAGCTATGATCATATCCTTCTTATGCTTGGACATGGCTTCACCTTCTTCTGGTTCTTTCACTTTCTCTTTCACAAACTTATCTCGATCATTCTCTTGAAGCATGAGCATGATCCTATAGTTCAATGCTGTGAATTTTTTAGCGCCTTCAACCTTTTCATCTAACTTGGTATTCTTTGTAATATTTAGAAGACTGAGAACTTCAAATGGAATAAGGAGGCACGATACTTACTTGAAGAAAATAGCTCGTGACTGAACTCCTTCTCGATAACCTAGGGTTTGAAGCAGAAACCCTAATTTTTCACTTGGGATCACAAGTGGAGATGAATCGTTGAGAATATGTGCATCCCTATAGAGAGGTAGACTTTATCTTCCCTTTTTTGAGATTGATAACGAAACCTCAGGAAAATTGAACCCTTAGTTTGTCTTGACAAAAGTAACCGATCCAAAATTTAAAATTCTTGGAATTTAGTTCTGTCTTCACAAAAAGATACGCTCTTCAGGCACAAGTTGGGAGGGCGTTCTTTTATGGTTGACATGTCGAAAGATTTATTTGGACTAACAAAACCCTAATTGTGCAGTTCTTCCTTTCATGGTGGCTCTCATACCATGTTGATTTTTTTTATTTGGTTATATAATATCTTAAAACAAATAGTCACTAGTGGATCACTGAAAGAAAAACAAGCATAGAAACACAAGAGCACAAGAAATAAATATTTTCCTTGGGGAAACCACAAGGCAGAAAACCCTACAAAACTTCCCTAGTATAGAACTCAACCAGAGTAGTTTAAAATCCAAACAACTGCTTCTCTCTTGTTTCTGGCACACTAATTTTTCTTTATCTTGCAAAACAAATTGAGTGAGTGAGTACAAATGAATGGGAGAAACTTCCCATTTATATTCTTCAGTGCAATTGACCTCTAACCTAACAGGGTCGACTTCTCCAACTGATTGGGCCCACTTGTCCAATTGGACACCATAAATAACATTTATTATATTGACACTTGGGTACTATTGACTTGACTTACCTTGAGAGGTTTGCATAGAATCTTTCAATCATATTAACAAGATCATACTCATCTCCCAAAGGAGGAATACAATCAGTACATATGGAATATCTTCCGAAGTTACAATACTTTAACAATGACAACGCTAGACCTTCTTCGAACCGAAGAGATGTACTAAAATTGAGAAGGGGTTCAATGGATCATGAAACATATATTAAAAAATTTCTTAACTTGAAAAAAAAATTTATATGAGATATTTAGGCACGAACATAATGAACTTAACTTACACCAAAGATCCTTTGAGAAATCCAAAGCATGGTATATTAAAATAAACACAACTTTTAATCCATGTTGTTGTCGATACCACATTTAGTATGGTTATTATTATCACACACACACACACACGCACTGTGTGTATTGTATAACACTCTTATGTAGGAATGGTGACCTACATTGTTGTTGATGTCATCTAGAGACTTTATTCATACAATTGCATGTTTGAAGGATAGGAGGTTGCACATATTAACAAAAATATTGTGTAGATGGTACATGTTGATGTTGTGGTGGAACGACATTATTGGACAAATTCATACATATGAATGATGAGCATGAACTTCGGAGGTAGGATGTCAACTTGCAATCATTCAAATATGTCATACATTATATTGATTGATTGAATGAAAGAAAAAAATTACAATTGGTCACTTATAAGGTTAGTAATGAGTAGTTGAATACTATTATTTCTTTAAATTGCAATTTCATATTTAACAATATATTGATATATGTATTTATTTTTTATCTACTAGGTGCAGGTTTGTGACTTCATGGAGGGATTCTTTTCAAAAGTGTAACAGTATGAAAATCATCTACATGTGGCTCATTGGAGAGATGATCAATCTAGAATGTGCAAGGATACATTTCCTATTGGGCCTAACTTATTAGTGGTCAATTTTGTTGAAAATAACACTCTTCAACTGCAGAATGAGATTCAAGGTCAATATTATCACTCAGAAAAAGTTAACATAATGGTACATATTACCTACATACATGGGGAATATATTGAAGACAACAGGGTTATATTAAAGGAGTATAACTTCTACATAAGTGATGAAAGTGTTACGACTTGGGATTTTGTACAACACAACTTTGAATTGTTCAACAATCACTTAAAGAATAACAACATATAGATGGATCACCATTGGATTTAGTCTAATGGTTGTGTAGGGAAGCTAAGAAATTCTCATGTCTTTCAATTGTTGTCTATGGTCTATATGTATTATTTTTTCCTTTTCCATTTAGCAATTCTTCCATTTGTTCACACTTTTTACTAAGGCATACAATTTCTTAGCTTATGTTGGATAGTTAATTATTTCTTGTGTAAATGTTTCAAAATGGTAACAAATAGGTTTAACTCGTTGCATCAAGACTACTCCCATGGCATATCCATTTGCATTGGTCTATATCTCAAATGGTTGTTGGAAATGTGGAAAATTAAAAAGTGGTGTTGTGGTTAACTTCTCTTTCAATGTCTTGATGGATTTCTGTTGCTTGCCTCCCCATTGAAAGAAATGTTTCACACTAGTTAATGAATGCAAAGGTGATGTTATATATGATAAATTAGAAATAAATCTCCTTCAATACCATGTATCCCCTAGGAAGCTTCTTACCTCCATCATAGTACTTCTCTTGGGCCAATTTAATATTACTTCCACCTTAGATGGATCTACCTTCAACTATCAATCCTCTACAACATAACCCAAGAACACTAGAGAGATCTTGACAAACTCACATTTAGACAAGTTTACACACAATTTCTCCCTTTTGAATACATCAAATGTACTTTTTTAACATGCATTACATGATCCTTCAAACTATGACTTAAAACCAAAATGGCATCTAAAATATACAATGACAATATCATCAATAAAGGGTCTGAAAATTCATTCATCAATCATATAAAATTCGTAGGAGCATTGCATAGCACGGATGGAATCACTAACCATATAAACAACCCATACTTGATCTTAAAATCATTTTTCCACATTTGATTCTTTGTAGTCATATATAATGGAAACCACTTTTTAAATCAAACTTAGAAAAATTGAGAACACTTTTCAATTAATCCAATAAGTAATCAATTATAGGAAGAGGGTATTGATACTTTAGAGTGATCTTGTTCAATGCTCGGATGCCAACACACATCCTCCATGTTCCATCTTTATTAGGATAAAAAAATTGAAGATCCACATGGAGAGGTACACAGCCTTACACTACAACATATCCTGGAATTATTGTCCCATTTAGCATCCCTTTTTAGTGTAATTTTTTTCTACATTGAGTGGTCAAACTAGACACTAAATGGGACATGTCATAGACAAAACTTAAAGCGTCCCAAAAAACGTCTTTTTTTTCTTCCTAAATAGCATCCTTTATGACGTCCAAAATAGCTTCTATTTTTTGCTTCTAGAATAGCGTCCAACATCGCTTCCTAAACAACATCAAGGTTTGCTTCCAGAATAGCACCCAGCTTTTCTTCTTAAATAACATCCTTCTTTGCTTCCTATCAAGTGTCTGCTTTTGCTTCTTAAATGACACCTCCATTAGCACCATATTTGCATCCTTAATAGCACCATGTTAGCATTCAAATTAGCATCCATTTTTTCTACCACTTTAGCATCCCATTTTGCACCATGTTTTACTTCCAAATATGTGCCAATTTTCGCTTCTAAATTTGCACCAATTTTTGCTTCCTTTTTTGCATCAATGTTTTGCTACCAAAATGATGCCAAATATTTCTTCTATTGTTGCACCATATTTTTCTTCCTATGTAGCGCCATGTTTTGCATCCAATGTAACGTCTTGTTTTGATACCATATCAACGCCATGTTTGGCTTCATCATTAGCGCCATGTGTTGCATCATTTTTAATGCCTAGTTTCATGTCTCTCATGTTTTGGTCACTAATTTAGTCATTTTTTAGTATTTAACCAGTATTATAATATCATTAGGGCATGGAGGAATCGAACCACCAACCTCTTGCTTGTAAGGTAGGCGCTTTTCCATTGAGCTAGAACCCTTTAAGAATTTGAGAACCTAACTTATAGAGTCCTCTATAATGGTAAAAAGGATCAATACACAACTTTGAGTATCTAATGGTCGAACAAGGCAATAGAGAAAGAGGCTTTTGTAATACCAGAAAGGACACTCATCAACATCAACATCAATAGTGTTGCATGTATCAAAAAATGACAATGTAATAGTACCAATTTGGTTACCTAAAACCATGTAGCTTGGGAATTCTGGTTATATCAGGACCTGATAAGCCATGTGATTAGAAATACACATTAGTGCATGCACATGACCAAAGAAAAAAGCAATGTTCCACCAGTCTAGCTAGCAGCCAAATTATGACACCCTAGTTACAAACATGTAATATCTTGCACCTTATTCTAGTAGATAGACAATTCTATTGTTGGTCCTAGCTACATGTGATTACACCTGAGATAAGTTATAACTTTTGTACCAACATAGTTACCTACATAAGATCAGTTCTAACAGAGTGGGGAAACAAGAGTGAAAGCAAAGAGAGTGTGCCCTGAAACAGATTTTATATCATTGCAATTAATTGTGAATTGTCGATTCAAGCATTTAAAAGAATGAGAATTGAGAATTAACTACAGAAATGCTTCTGGGAAATAGCATGAGTGCTATAAGGAAACTTAATTCCAATGTCTTTAAATATTTATAAAGTGCAACAGGAATAGACCACTCACTAAATATGTTGGGGGGTGGGGGTTGAAGGTATTATGGAAGGAATTTTCAGTGGAAACATCATCCACTGAGAATCTAAAATATCTTCAGGAATTGATATTAGTGTTATGAAAGCATTTGAAAGCCAGCTTTAAGCACATCCATATATCTATCTGAAACAAGCAAATGGACAAAAAAAATTACTGGTTATTTCCTGTGGAAAAATATTAAATACAATTAAATACTAAATATAATCAAATTGGTACTGAGCACTTCAAAAAGATCTCATGCATCCTATGTACCGTAACTGTTTAATAAATAATCTCATGCATCCATGTCCCATAATCATCATTGATAATTTTAAAGACCATTTCAGCATGAACATGACGCAGACCATAACAGCGTTTTTGTGAGCCACATCCACAAGTCCATATCAGCAATGAACAAGGTGGTTTTATTGAGTAGTGTTGATGCAAGTGAGCACCATCATAAGCACATAAGAACATATTGGACCTTTCGAAGGGTTTATAACTTTATACATAAATACTAACCACTTTACTGAACAGGTCACCACTTCGGATTAGCATCTTTTGGACCTTTGGAAGGGTTTATAACAGGTCACCACTTCGGAATAGCATCATGTGGAAGGTTTTATACTTTGTACATCAATATTGAGCAAATTACTAAACAACTCACAATTATTACTTGGAAGTATTAATCGCCCCATAAGAGCTAATATGGCTAAAATCTTGGGCCTAAGGTCCTCTGTCTTTTGAAAAAATGAGACATCGACTCTCATCAAGGATAACATTAATTTTGACTCAGATGGATCCACAAATTAAATCATATTAATCAGGACAGATGAAAACAGGTTTTAAAGAAAGAAAAAGCAAAATGGCCTACCTGAAGGTCTCTCAGAGTATGACGTTTAGGCTTTTAGGCTTGGGCGTTTAGGGTTTGGGTTTTTTTTGGGGTCAAAAATACATTTTTATAAGATCCATGGGTAGAAATACAATAGAGATTTCAGGATGACAGATCCTAGCTGATCTAGATTCATATTGCGATCAAATCTACAGATCCTAAACATAGGGATGGAGGATCGAGTGACACAGGGGCTTTCATATGATCCATCTCTTTCATTACTGAAACCAACAAATATAAGTCCACTCATTGTGATTTATCTGATCTAACTCTCTTAATTCCTGAAAACAGGATATATAAAACCAAGGAACAAACCAAGAGGAGAGGACATTTTTTTGTACTCTTAACCAGCTTAATCAGTCTGGTTCATTGTTTGGTTTTAAAAGAAAAAAGAGTGTTTAAAGTGGTAAACAAAAACGAAATAAAAATGCTCCAGGTTCTATAGTCACATCTTAAAGTAAGGAACAACTAAAAAATTACAAATTTTTACCCTAAATCATATGCTTCATACCGTCGTTCTCACTCTATAGGTTAAGGCAAGTAGATGGTAGAATATCTCACCTGAGACATATTCATGACCAGTTAAGGGTTGTTTATGTAGGAATTGCCTTGTGTGGATCAAGGTCGTAGATTAGAAGGGGATTAGAAACTTTGCATCATGCTCCTCTTCCAAAGCTAAAAACCAGTTTCCTCAAGATTGAGTAAACAACATAACAATGCTTATAATATAGCCATTTAAAATCACATTGACACTTAACAAATAAACTCTACAACATAAAATCATAACATATTAACAAGAACAAATTGCAAAATCTTTTACCCGTTCAAGCTCAATATTTACAGAGTCCACATAAATGATACACGTTACAATATACTGACTTTATGAAACCAAATCCCACTCACTAGAATCTGAAAATATACAGGCACTGATATGAACAATACTAAGGTTATGGTATATAAAGAATGCGAAAAGAACAATCTAATGATGGAATTCTCAGTGTGTGTAACCCCCTACTTGTCATTAACAACATGACAGAAAGGAATCACCTCGCAAGTTACAAGCCTAAATGACTCTATTTTAATAGAACACAAAAAGTCCTGATACAATATCATTTTTTTGGTATGACTCCTAACTGTTCTCGTTTGCATCGTCATGCTCTCTTTCCACGGCAGCAGCATCCATCAACTCCTCAAAGTTTTGTGATTTCCTCAATATTATTTCAATCATGGAGTCAATAAACCATGTAGAATTAGACCCAAACCACGCATAAAATTAATGGAAACTAGCAAGGCTCATCTCATTAACACACGATCAATATACCTTAGCCTTTTGAATAGGTCTGCTCCTTGTCTCATCTTTCATGTCGACGATAGATGTCAAGTTTCCTACACATTAATATTATGTATCAAATTGAGCGCATAGCCTTGACATGAAAAGGCAATGAATTGCAGCAACCCGTCATCAAAAAAAATGTTGAATATGGCAGTAGTATAAATGCATGGGGTTCTTACTCTTTTCTTCTGCCAACCCATTGTTCTTCAATACTTCAACTATTGTTACAACCGTCGCAATAGCTATAAGAAAGACAATTACATCAGCAATTTCTCAAGTGATTCAAAATAAATGAATCCACAAAAATCATATTTAATGCAAGCCACGAGAGAAATTTGATCCAAGGAAAACTAATAAGAAAGATTGAAACTGAATTATTAAAAAAAGATAACTTATAACATACCCATGCCTAACCCTGAAAGCTCCACTTCTTTATGGTTTTTTAGATCTCTGCAATTTCATCATAATTGATAACATAAGAAATGGCAGGATGTAAAATTCTCTAACCACCACATTTGTGTTTGCAGTGTCTCCAAACGAAGTGATTAAAAAGATTACAAATTCTCTCACAAAAATAAAATATGCCAAGAAATTGGTTATTGTGAATAAAACATTCCTACGATTTTCACCAAGTAAAGCTTTTAGCCTTTGGCCAATCAATACAGCTACATATCATAAAGCATGCAGAACATAATATTGAATAAGTTTGACAAGGAATTTTCTAAAATGTTTCATATTAATTAGCCACAGAACTCACTCCAAGCACAGACTTATTGAGACCTACAGATAGACATCTGGATATGCATGCATATCTAAACCAACTTACTAGGGGTGCATTCATATAAGAAAATTTTGTTTGTACTGTGATCAGTTTTAACTTTTTGTTAGACGGTGCTGGACTCTTTAATATTTCTCAACCAAATAATTTAAATTTTGAACATAATTCAATCAGAAAAGGAAAAATGATAATACAGACATTCAAGACAAAGTGCATGTTCTAAGGATCCCATGTTGCAGACCACAAGACCATACCAAACAACTTTCATCGAATCTTTATAGGAAAGAACTACCTTACCATGGTTGTTACATAATAACTCAAGAAAATTTTGTCAGTGCTATTTTCATATCACGTCATGACACTTTATTTATCTGGATTAATTTTATGCCATATTTGGAAGGCGTGTTTATCTATTAGTCCATGAATTAATTAAAAAATACGAACCAGGGTTCTATTCCTGCTGTTGCCTGCCCTTCATGTATGGTATGAGTTTCAAAAACGGAGGGATGAGGTTGGGTGCACATTGTGGAGTATTTGGGAAGAATAGGTGCCCCTGAGTCATGTCACCCAAAGTGAAGGAAGTAAGCAACGGCATAAATCCCCATGAAAATAAACATGGAATGAATACATCCAAGAAAAATTTAAGGTGAGGAAAACGTGCTGGAAATAGCTATTCATGAAATGCCCATGAATGACAGATTTTTACAAGAAAACATCCGGACAAATGTTTCAATCAATAGATTGAGTCAGACGAAATAGTTCATCTAATACGCTACAAATGCAAAGCATATTAAAAACAGAGATTCAAGATCAATTGAGCAAACCACCACAATCAGAATTAAAATAAAATCGAACATAAGACACTGGCAGATTAGACAGGCATCAAAAGTTCTAACTATTCTATCAAGCACAAGATGATGAAGGCAACCGATAAATCAAACTGTGGCAATCAGCAGACAGTTGAGACATATAAAAAACTTGGCCAGGTATTGCAGGTTCCTACAGCATGTTATGCTAAACTAAACCTCATTCACACCCGATACAACAATACTATTAGTAATAGTTCATAAAAAAACCGTTCGGCTAATGGAGCATTAATTGGGCATTGATTCACTGGTGAGATCGATAGAGCATCAAGCTGTCCTCCGAATGGTATGAAACTGAAAACAAAACCCACACATTTTTGGCAGAAAAGCTACAGCTTATTTCTGGCACCTAGACACAAGAAATTCCAACAAAAAATTTGGAAATCCAAGGAGACCTATACCTGGACTATCCTGTCAAACAAAACCCAAAAACCCTTGGACGCGATAAACCATCACCCAGTTCACATACAATCATGGATTCATGAATGCACTACCCTGGATGGTTTCTAAAATGCAGAGAGGGCAAAATGGGTGCCGGATTTTTCAGTTTTAAAGAAGTAAAGAAAAAACCCATCGAACTGAGGGCATGATAAATCCATTGGGAACCATCTAGAAAAAAAATTAAATAAATAAAGAGATTATGGTTTCTACCTTGGCAAGATTCACATAGAAGAAGAAGGGCTGCTTGGTATTTGAGACTTGAATCCTGTTCTTCTTCTGGTTGTTGTCGTTCAAACTGACATTCGCCATTGCGTCGTTGATCTCTTCCATGGCTTCCTTCCTTCGCTGGCACCAATGAAACAAAAGCAAACCTTCACCGTCTTTCCCCTCTACAATTGCGGAATCTTTATCGCCTTATATATAGAGATACCAATTTTGCATGTCGCAGATTTGCGAAATACGTTTGAACGGTAGAAGTATGTGGATAGAAGAAAGAAATTATATACATCCATGTCCATTAATAGAAGGATCCAGGACTCTCTCCTATTGTTTCCTTATTGAATATTTGTTTTTTAATGGGTGGGCCCACTGCTTGACTATACCATGTCATATGGCAAGAGCACATTGTGATGGCCCACTGTTGATTATGATGAGAACAACAGAGTTGCGTGGCTCTAAATAGATTGGCCTTAAGTATGTTTGCCACGTGGTCTAGGTTTAGAGTTTCTCGATAGTTATCTGCCATCGAAAAAAATTAGCCTCTAAGGTGGAGGATCCACTCTGCCTTTGAGATTGGCTTTAGTTTGGTTATCCATATTATGGTTAGTACCAAGTTGGACCACTTGTTATAATAATTACTGATGTGTAAATACGAGAGACTTGTTTTCCAATTGCATTCTTGTAATCATTATAATTAATGGTGAAGAATGATCCCTTATGTTCGGTTATAATGGTAAATTAATTTGGTTATAATTACAAGGATAGGTTTTTAATTTGGGGGTGTGTTAGCATTTTTTTTTTTTAAGATTTTATAAGGATGAGATAAATATATTATTTAAATTGATTTTATGGCAACCGTTTTAAATTAGAAATAAACTAGCATGACCACTTAATTTGTGGTTGGTAGATGTTGATAGACTATAAGTTAAGTACCATAAAATTAATAATAATAATAATAATAATAATCTATTTTTAAGTTCACCGCCAAGTGAGACACCAAATTGGTGTATGAGACCCCCCTTGTTTGTGAGACAAGGAACCCCTTCTGTGCAACGATTTAACTGCTAAAGTCTACAGAGGTGTAC
This sequence comes from Pseudotsuga menziesii, assembly GCA_001517045.1. NCBI lineage: Eukaryota > Viridiplantae > Streptophyta > Pinopsida > Pinales > Pinaceae > Pseudotsuga > Pseudotsuga menziesii. Next base: position 205,136 of record LPNX010195153.1, on the reverse strand, counting down.
ATACACTACACCCCTCTGTATTTGAACATGTGACCTCCTAAGAAGAAACACATGCTCTTAGCCATTAGGCCCACTCATGCTCTTAACCATTATACATTATCCATGTGTCAACTAGCAGTCCACCGCAAAATATATGTTATCCATGCATTCATACATCAACTATGAGTTAATTATTTATCAAACATTAGTTATTTTTTATTTTCGTTTTTTAATCTCTCACAATCTTCTAGTTATCTACTATGAACTCTTGGTTATCCATTTATCAACTACGAGGTATCCATGCATCAACTACCAGTTATCCATTCATCAGCTACCATTTATTTTTTATATTCCCTTTTTTTATAATTGTTTATTTCGAATTTCAAACAACTGCCATAGAATCAATCTAGATAGTACACTTGTCTCATCCTTGTGTAATCCTAGAAAAGTACAAGTCGTAGTCCATCCCAAATTCTGAAATAACTGCCACACCCACATAGTTTGTGGTTGGATCACGTCGATAGGGATCAAATGGTTGAGAGATAGTTATGGAATGGAAGACAATTTGGAACTTTTTTTAGTCCTCATATTTTTCTAGTTAAATGGGTTCAAATGTGAGTTAGTCATGCCTAGCTACCTGTTATCACCGATATTCTTTCTATTATCCATTTATCAACTATCAGTTATTTTTATATTATTTTCATTTTATCTCACATTATTCTAGTTATTTGCCATGAATTGTTGGTTATCCATTCATCAACGAGCTACCAGTTATTTTTTATATTCCTATTTTTTATAATTGTTTATTTCAAATTTTGAACAACTGCCATAGAATCAATCTCGATAGTACACTTGTCTCATCCTCGTTTGTAGATGAAAAAACATAGGTCGTAGTCCACCCCAAATCTTAAATAAAAATGTCTATCAATGTAAAAATTCTTATGACGACAACAATTACAAAAGAAAAAAGAATATAAACGATAATTGGTAGTTGATGCGTGGATAACTAGTAGTTAATGCATGGATAGATCTTAATTAATGTATGGATAACATGTAGTTGAGGCATAGACAACGAATGTTTAGAACCATGCATGGAGAACAAGTAACACATAACTTATTTGTGGCACTAAACTTGTGGCCTATCGGTTTTCACCAGCCACAAGTTAAGTGGTTGTGCTAGTGGTAAATAAGTGGGATCTTTTTATATTGATAAGGTTTGGTTTTTGGTTTTTAATTTATTCATTTATTTTTAAAAATATCATCCTTGGTTATGGTTATGGTGACGTATTTACCCAATTCCTTATCCCTCAAGCCTGGTACTACTAGCACGGCCACTTAATGGCCACAAGTTAAGTGTCACTTGTTCTCACCTTATTTTATTTAAACAGGTTGTTTGTCATGAACTATCATTATCCATGCATCAGCTAAGAATTCTCCATGCGTCAACTACCAATTATCCATGCATCAATTACTAGTTATTTTTTATATTCTTGTTTATAATTATTTATTTCAAAATTGGAACGAATGCCATAGCATCAATCTAGACAGTATACTTGTCTCATCATTGTGCAATCTAGAAAAAGTGTAGATACTAGTCCACCCCAAATTTTAAAGATATAAACACCTAGGTATAAAAATATGTTTGTATTTACCATGATAACGCCGATATTTTAGCACTAAAATATTTATCTCAACTTGATAAATTGGTAGTTGATGCGTGGATAACTAGTAGTTAACGCATGGATAGCTCTTAATTGATGCATGGATAACATGTAGTTGAGGCATAGACAACAAATGTTTAGAACCATGCATGGAGAACAAGTAACACATAACTTATTTGTGGCACTGAACTTGTGGCCTATCAGTGTTCACCAGGAGAACAAGTAACACATAACTTATTTGTGGCACTAAACTTGTGGCCTAGTCTTCACCAACCACAAGTTAAGTGGTTGTGCCAGTGATAAATAAGTGGGATCTTTTTATATTTATAAGGTTTGGTTTTTGGTTTTTAATTTATTTGTTTATTTTTAAAAATATCACCCTTGGTTATGGTTATGGTGACATATTTACCCAAATCCTTATCACTCAAGCCTAGTACTACTAGCACAGCCACTTAATGGCCACAAGTTATGTCTCACTTGTTCTTTCCTTATTCGATTTAAACAGGTTGTTTGTCATGAACTGTCATTATCCATGCATCAGGTAAGAATTCTCCTTGCATAAGCTACCAATTATCCATGCATCAATTACTAGTTATTTCTTATATTCTTGTTTATAATTATTTAATTCAAAACTGGAACGACTACCATAGAAACAATTTGGACTGTACACTTGTCTCATCATTGTGCAATTTAGAAAAAGCATAGATGCTAGTCCACCCCAAATTCTAAGATATAAACACCTAGGTATAAAAATATATTTGTATTTACCATGATAAAGCTGATATTTTAGTACTAAAATATTTATCTCGACTGAGCATAACCCCTCCCATCACCAGTACAAGTTATTGATGGGTTTGATGGCACCATTGCTAAGCTTATGAGATGAATAAGGCAATCTCGTTGCCACATTAAGCCATGAAAGGAATAACCCTTATTCTCTAGTATGACTATGCAGTGTAGAGCATTCAATCCAAATCTTTCGGTTATGATTTTTGCACAATTAAAGAAATGGTAGAAAATTATGAGCTCTTGTAGTAATAAGAATTAAGTAGGCACATTGATCCAAAAAGATGCAACAGAAATAGGAGGTAGTAAGAAACCTGTGGTGTCTTCAAATTCATATCAATCCTTTATAAGGTTTTCTTCAGCTCCTGCTAAATCGGTAGAGGAGAAGTAGATGGATCCATGGTTTGAAGATTCAATGTACTCTAAGCATATGGATAAATGGCAGATTGGAGGTAAGGATGAGATGAGTGCACATTCTAAAATGTCTACTGAATCATTGGGTGATCCAAAAATGGAAGACTAAAAGCTACAGAGCGTGACTGCACCAGTTCTACCTTCTCCAAAGAAGTAAGATGTTTAAAATTTAGCTTCAAGGCAAGTCAATTCAATCAACACACCTCCTATCAAGGCTTATGTGTCAGAAAAGGGTGAGGCTAACCAATATGAATACAAGTCAAAGGGCATCAGGGTGAATAAATATTGTGGACCCCAACAAAGAAAAGTAGGAGAGGCCTTAAGAAATATCATGGACAGTATGGCTCAGAGAATTTTAACCAAGGGAAATTAGTTAAGAAGTTGTATGTTCACAAGCATAACCAAGGGTTTGGATGCTTACGCATTTTTATATATCTTTTGGGCAGAAACTTGTTCCATTTCTGGTAAAATTTTATCTAAACCCTACAAAACTCATAAAAACACCAGCAAAGAAGTGAAAGCTGGACCTTGAATTAATCAGAGTTAAGATATTAAAGAAAACACCGGTTAATCTGCAACCAGTAAAATAAAGGCACATCATTTGATATGATCTCTATTATACTATTCATATGATGTTTTTAGAGGCACTGTGCAAGAGGCATTCTTTTTTATACCTCGATCAGAACTCACCCAATGAAACTAGAATTATAGAAAAGGTAACTGACAAAACTACATAGAACTAAAGGAAAGGAAAAAAATAACAGGATATGAAACTTAACATATGGGTAAAATAATAAATAGCAGTGAAGTTTTTTCTAGTTTGCTTTAGAAACGTTTCAAAAAAAGACACATATAACCTAGGTTTTTGCCCTATAAAGTTTAAAGTCTTAGAATGATACGATGGAAATACCAAAAAAAGGTGATGAGCTAGTTTCAAGTTCCATGATATCCAACAATTGGCACAAATTCAAATTGGAAACAAAATAATTATAGAAGATTTTGTGTATATTACATTTCAGACTTTTTTTTCTCTGTTTCGATCAGGATACTGTTCTTTTTAATGCAAAATCCTTTTAACAAACATCAAAACTAGTTTTTGTTCTATATTATGCGATAGAAAGCTTTGTGGGATCATAATCCATCCATCATACCATAGGCCACTACTGGGGATAAAGCTTTGTTGGTGTGGTATCTTTGCATGTTAAATTGTGATATTTAGTGTGTCCAAGAAAGTTAGGATAATTATAGATTGAGTATGGTTCTTGGTGCAAAGGTCATGGATCCCAACGATTGTTTTTGTCAATGATTAGATCCAAAAATACACTTCATTCTTACTTCGATTGGAGGTGTGTGCGGCCCTGCACTCAGTGATCATAGGGAGATATGCACTAATTTTACATTGTTTGTGGACATGAACTCGTTCTACATAAATAAAATATAGCATCACACAAAAATGCTATCACATGAATCATGATCAATGACATTGACATTGATATATCTGACGTTATGTCAGGCATTTTTTGAACACATTCCCTAGCTCTAAACCTAGTGGAATTCCTAGCGCAGTTCCTTCCGAAATTTCTGGCACTATTCGAGGCATTATACCTGGATCTATACCTGGCGCTATGTTGGATGTTTTCTAGGGACAATTCCTGGCTCTATACTTGGCACTATGTTGAATGTTTTTCCTATCAAAATTCATGGCGCAATTCATGTCGCTAACCCTAGATTAATATATGGTGCTATGCTATTTAGGATGTTTTTTGGAGGCTATTCTTGGCATTATATGGGATGATTTTGTGGATGCTAATTGGGATGTTAATTGGGATGATAATTGGGATGATAATTGTGATACTAATTGAGATGCTAATAGGGACGTTAATTGGGATGCTAATTATCACCCAAAATAAAGCCAACTTTTAAAAAGGAATGATAATTGGGAAGATAATTGGGATGCTAATTGGGACACTATTAGGGATTCTAATTGGGATGCTAATTGGGACACTAATTGGGACGTTAATTGGGATGCTAATTAGCATCCAAAATAATGCCAACTTTTAAAAATGGATGCTAATTGGGATGCTAATTGGAATGCTAATTAGGATTCTAATGGGGATGCTAATTGGGACGCTAATTCAGACGCTAATTGGGATGATAATTAGCGTCCAAAATAACACCAACTTTTAAAAAGGGATGCTAATTGGGATGCTAATTGGGATGCTAATAAGGACGCTAATTCGCCTCCAAAATAGCGCCAACATTTAAAAGGGGACGCAAATAATGCCATTAAAACTTCCATCCCATGGAAAAGCGTCCACTTTGTCCAAAAAATGATGAAAGATACACTAAAAGTGATAGTCGACGCTAAAAAGGAAGCTAGAAGAGACTCTAATAACAGGTTTTTGTTGTAGTGTTATGACTCCCTTCTCAAGCAACTCCTAGACCTATTTTTTATTTTTTTTACATTCTCTATCACTTATGAAACCTACATACCAATGTTAGGAAGAGGAGTGTTGCAAATAAATCTCATGTTCAATCTCCCTCCTGGTATGAAACCCCTCAGGTTCTTGAAACAACCCATAATAATTAGAAATGATTTAAAATAATTCATGCTTATGACCTAGATCATAACCTCATACATATTCCTCTTTGGGTTTAATAATCATAAGAACAAAATAATTACTGACATTCACAAGTCCCTTCATTTGTCCTACACTTACCAAAGAAAACTTGTTCTTCATTGAATGAGCTCTAACAATATATTCAACCTTGTCCTTGAAAATATGATACTTATTTTCTTCATGATAAACTATGACTTTCTTTCATATAGATATGGGATACCCAACACTATTCTACATATGTCAAGAGGGACAACATCTATTACAACTTTTAAAAAAAATGGAAGTAATTGTAAATTTAAGTTTACACTGTTAAGTGACTTGTAATTGAGTGTCCTTTTGTACCCAACCCAAAGGGTAAGGATTCACAGGAGGTTTAGTGTTTAATCCCAACTTGTTAACAATTGTTTCTAAAATCAAAATAATTTAGGACCCACTATCAAACAAAGGATCTAACTTTGTATGAATCGCTATTAACCTTATATGAAAAAGCTCATTCACTTTCTTATCATCATTTTCAAGCTTAGGAAATTGAATAGAAGAACTTGAGCTAAAAGACCTTATACCTTTTATTCCCATTGGAGTGATCTTTTTAACCCTAATGAAGACATGCAGGCTTCTCTACCTATTTTTGTTATTATAGCTATATATTCTTACCCTTCTCTTTTCCTTTCGATTGATTCTCAAACTTAGGTGGCTTCTTATACACATTCTCCATACCATGTTTCACTTTGATAGCTTCAAGTTGAGTAGCTTGTATTGACACTTCGTCAATGTTGGTAGGATTAAACATCAAAATAGTATGATAAAGATTAGAATCTAAACCAACAATGTACTTAATAATAGTTTCACTACTATGTAATGAAAATTCCACTCGTAAAGTTTTCTTTTTAAAATATTGAGTATAATATTGAATATCTTCCCAAAAAATTGTCTTCGATATAACCATTAAATTATTGATGTTTGATTATATGTCAAAGGATAGAATTGTTTCTTTAATACAAGAATAAATCCAGTCCAAGAAAAAAAGATTTTACCATGTTGAGAATGAACATAATATGCTCATGGTTAATATGCTTTACAAATATTGACATTAACTTTAAATGCAAAGAAGGGATTAAACTTAATGAACACATTTTTGTCATGGTTATTATTTTTGAGTATTAAAGAATACCCAAAAAATAATATTTAAATCTTAAAAATAATTTAAAAACAAAATAATTTACTAAAATTTTCTTTTTACTAAGCCTAATTTTAAAATTAACTTACACTTAAGTTATGGTCCTTTTTTTTTTCTTTTTTAAATTTTGAATGATTTGAAGAATTTTAAAACAACCATAACTTTGAAGAAAATATTTTATGTTAAAAAATCTTAAAGAATTATAATTCTCCATAATATTTGGAATTAAAAAAAAAATCTTTAAATTTGAAAAATAACTATAATAATTTAAAACAAAAATGCTATATATATATATATGTATGTATGTATGTATGTATGTATGTATGTATGTACCATGGCTAAGCTGAAAATATTTTATATATATATAAACAGACAACAACAACCCCCGAGAGAGTCAATCACAATAAACCGCTCACCACACTAATATTTTGTTACTCTCAAGGAGCAAATGTCCCTTACCATATTCGAATCCCGTAGGGAGGGAAATAACCAAATTTCTCAAGTACTCCCCATGGACACACACACACACACATGTGTGTGTGTGTGTATAATTCAATTAAAAAAAATTATATTGTTTTAAAAGCTTATATTTTTTATATAATGAAAAATAAACCTTAAAATTTTTAACCAAAATGGAAAAAATTAAAATTCTTATAAAAATTGAAAAAATTAAAAATTCTTATAAAATTTTTAAATTAATTTTCATACATAATGACTTAATATTTTTCAAGAAAGAAAACTAATCCACTCCCCATTAGAACTAAAATTTACACCCACGCTAACCAATTTTAAAATTTACATTTACATTTTTTATGTTAAATAACCACTTTTTTTCATCTAAATTTTTTAAGTTAAATAACCACTTTTTTCATCTAAATCACATGAAAAAGAGTGCAATGTGGACCTATGTACCCATAGCCAAACTTGTTGTTTATAAATAAATAAAACATGAACTATATTGCTGACTAAGAGATCATAAAAAGGGTTAATAATTAAAGCATATTAGTCGTAGAGAAACAGGATCGCCAATTAACTGCACACAGATTGGCCTCAACAGCCTGCCAGCTTGCCCACTCCATATAATATTGTATTATATTTTATATAAAAAATATCTAGGTGGGCAATTCGATGAATTCGATCATTCATAAGCGTAACAAACTTGACTGATTAGGGTTCCTAATATGTGCCACATATTTAGGGTTCTGAATGGTATGGATTTGTGTATGGCATTGGATATGTACGTGAAAGGATTTCATTGACAATAATAACTTCATAATGGATTTATAATAAATTTCGGGTTATCATAGATCTTTATAAATAAAGTACCAACATATTGTAGAATATCTATTTGTGGACACAAATCAAGACGAGGACATTGTTTTAGAGAAAGGATTTCAGTGACAATCATGGGTGGACATGAGCTCAGGACCAACAAAGAATCGAACAAAGTGAAAAATCCTATGGAAGCTGCTCTTGTCATTCAAGTAGAAGTGAAATACTTCAAAAAGTTCATGCAAAAGCACACAAGTGCAAGAAAGGATGATAATGAAGAGTAGAAGAGTAGAAGGACGTCAGAAATAGAACATAAGAAGGACGTCATACACAAAGAATGCAGTAGCACTAGATCAACCAAATAATGTTTTGAATGCATCATCAGATTTTTCAGTTGTGATTGCAAATGGTGTCTACTTGGCACCAAAATCTCGCTTTAGCTTGGAGACCCCATCAACTATAACTAACAACCTTATGTTTGAGATGCCAGCAACCAGCTATGCCGTCCAACAACTATGAGATCCAATCCCTGCACATGAAATCTTAGCAATCCTGTCTCCAAGGAATAGTTACACACAGCATCTGAACAATACAAATGATTCTCTTATGAGATATGACTTTCATGATCTTCTAAATCCAGGCAAAGGCCTCAAGAACTCAGCAACCAGCCAGCCCCTCCATGAACTATCATATCCAATTCCTACACATGATATCTCAGCAATCTTGTCTCCACCGATGAGTTATATAAAAATTCTGAACAACAGAAATGATGATCTTATGAGATATTACTTACATGATCTTCTGAACCCAGGCAGAGGCCTCAAGAACCCAGCAACCAGCCAACCCCAACATGATATCTCACCAATCCTGCCTCGAGGGATGACTTTCACAAAGCTTCTGAACAATACCAAGGATGATATATTATGAGTGTTGACTTTCATGATCTTCGGAATCTAGGAGGAGGCCTAAGGAACCCAGGCCATCCATTGATTATGAGGCCCAACCCCCCAATGATATGTTTCATGGGATGGGTTTTATAGGTAATCTCTTTGATATTCATCTCTTTCTAGGTTTTATAGATGTATTTGCATGAATGGGTTTTACATGATATATTATTAGAATGATTTATGAATTTATTGGAAGATCTATTTTTAAAATGGCCAAGTTAGTTCTAGACTAGCTTCAATAGATGAAGAAACTATAAATCATTTGTTGGTGAAATGTAGTTTTACAAAATTTATATAGAAGGAAGTAATGTAGTTTTTTAATATTTATGGAAATTAGGATTTTCAAACATTTGGTTTTAGTATGAAAAACTAGTACACTTCTATTACCACTAACTATAAATGGGTGAGTGTACAAAGTTGAGGGACCTTTTAGATGCAATGGTGGAGTGAAGTCAATCACTCTTGATCCATAAAATAGAAAACATCCCAAGCAGCCCCGAACCTGCCAAGTCTAGTAGTCCCAAGGCTGCCAACAAGTATGAAAAGCAAGATAGTAGGGAAAATCATGCCTCCAATTTATTAAATCAAATCGCACCTCCGATTTAGTGAACAAAATCGCACAACATTTTGTAAAACCTGTTTTTTTGTTTAAAACGGGTCTAGCCCGTCATTTTCACCACATCGCAGCACTACTGGAGTTGGATGGAGAAAAACACGAGTGGGAAAACGTGTTTTGGATGTGACAAAGCCATCCACCTCCACCTTTTGATCAACCTCCTCTTTGTGAGGTATTTTCTTCATTTCTTCTCATTATTTTTTTCCTAAATTCATTCATTTGTTTTCCCTAATTTGAAAATTGAACGAAAATAAATTAATTTATGGCTAATGGAAAGAAAAACCCCAATGGAATTGACCAATGGAAACCAAAACCCCAATGGAATGGGCCAATGGAAACAAAAACCCCAATTTAATCATAAAAATCAAATATTTTTTATTATTTACCAAAATTCATACCCAAAATTCACATTCTCAATGGAAACCAGAACCCCAACTAACTCATAAAAAAAAATCATTTTCACTATTTCCATATGCATATTCACAATCGTCCTTGTGAATCCATACCAAAATTCACAAATATGCAAAGTTTGTCAAGCACATTGCAAATTTGCATAAGTAAATTACATGCCCAATGTAAACCAAAACCCCAATTAACTCATAAAAAAAAGAAACTTCACTATTTGCATATATGTATATTTGCAAGCATCATTGTGAATCCAAACCAAAATTAACAAATATGCCAAGTTTGTCAATTATATTGCAAGCTTGTATACAACTAAAAAAATCAAATAGAATTCATATATTCCCTAAAATATATAAACAGACATCGTAAATCCCTTTCCTCTATCTGAAATATCAAAGTTGGTCATCCAAGGACATCAATAAACACCTTATAGTTTTGATGAAACTTCCTAATACAAGTGTTAAATTAAGGTATAGAAGCTTCCCATGCTTTTAAGAAATATTTTCTGTTTAGTGAAGGGTACATGTTTGTTAAGGTCAGGACAACGAAGTTCAACAATAGGCTCTACGAACATGAAGATACATAGGTAGGTTGATGTGTTTGATTAAACATGCCAATCACATACTATCATACATGCTATAATCAATTGGAAACCTTGCAACCATAAAATCCATTATACACAATTGTGCATTTAAAGTCTCTCATGGGTATATAGAAAGAGGGCATAGAACTAAAATAACACCAAGTGGAATCCATACATGGCCCAAATTACATATAAACAAAGATATCCTAAATAAACTTTAGATTCCTAAAAACATCATGCTACAACAAATAATTACATATTTAACAAAATCGTTTCCTATACTAGGATTTTATTCATCAATAGCACATTATGCTGCCTATTCTACAGTCTAGTCGTTGCCTCTACCCGCAATCTGGGAGTTGGTCCTGCAAGAGCATTAATTAGCAGCTCATAATTTCTATGAAACTTCATAATCCAAGCCTTAAAATAAGCTAGAGGAGCTTCGCAATCAACATATGCACATAAGACATTTTGTGTACACATGCATATGTAAATTGGAATTAATACTTGAATTTATGACATAAATTTAAAATGAAAAAATAATATATGTTTATTCTTTACTATAAAATTCAAGATCAATTTTTAAATTTACATAATAGATTTAGTTTATGTTGTTATTTGTCATACATTAGTTATACAGTTTTCATTGCTTAGAGATGTCATTATATCATGTGTTTATATTTATAATGATATTTTATTTGTATTTATGATTGCAGTGGCTACTATGGATAACAATGCTGAAATAGTTAGGGTTATTAGCCATCTGAGAGAGATTGGTTCTGCTTGGAGGGGTGGAGATGAGCTCCGCCACTCCTTGTGAGATTCATTGTTGACTACTCTTGATATGATTGCAAGATCGAATGATGCTTTGTATAGCATCACATCGTATAGGGAGAGGAAAAGACAATAGTACGTTGATGGGTTGAGCTACAACAAGGTAAAGAAGCTGGAAATAACAAAAGAACACATCTATACATTGTTTAGACTCACTGGGATAGATGACATTCTGGAGATCACTAGGCCACATATTTCTATTGAGTGGTGCAACTTTTCACCCTTTAGAGACCATTGGATGGATAGGTGGTCCATGGTATTTGACATTCCCCCACACGACAATAGGGAAGTATTGTTGTACTTCCTATGAAAGTTGGATGAAGAGTTTGTGATGGGGAAACATGTCAATTATTTTGACATGTTGGGATTCCACGGAGTTGGTAGGGAGATGCCCCAACACCGACCCAATGCTAGGAATAGAGATGCCAATCCACTGATACCTGCACCTTGTTCCAAGCTACTAAGGGTACACATCCCTTCTACACATGTCATGGCTCCCCAGAAATAGGAGGCATTTTCTACTCTAGTTGAGATGGTCTCTCAACACATGACCACTATTGACCAGACAATACCCTCTTCCTCTACTGGGGTACAACCACCAACTTTTGGTGGAACAAGAACATCTATATATTGGGATAGGCTGACATCCCATGTGTCTCAGAGCAAGCCACACATCTACACATCATGTGGTCAACCCTGTTATGGTCCTGGACCAAGACATGGTACCTCTACGATGACTGGTGGTCAGGTAAGGACATTGTTAAAACTCTATTATTGTTCAATTTTTTATTTTTCCATAGTATATGTAACATATTAAAATATTCATAATATATGCAATATTTAATCTTGTAGGAGATTGATGCCTCTTAGGGAGGTGGTACTACACTCAGTGTGGTTGTACCCAAGGCCCAAAAAACCACCATTGAGGTAATATTTAAACACTTGTGATTTTCTTAATACATATCATTTTTTTAATGCATGTGTTACTCTTGATTAATTTGTTAAATTATCTATTATTTACATTTTTTGAAGTTGCAGGAACTCCACTTAGAACGTGATGCTAGAGACATTGATATCAGCAAAATACTCCAAGGTGGAATTTAGGATTACTTGAAGAATGTAAGTACATGGTTAATGACTGAATCTTGTTTGAATTATTTAAATTTCTTACTATACACTCCTTTATAGATTGCTAATATTTGTAGTTTTTAAACTTGTAGATGCTATCAGCATCTGAAAAGGGGCAATAAATTGATGAAAGCGGTCACTCCAATGGGGGAGATATGTTCAAGGAAGGTGTAAGTATATTACAACATGTTAGTTTTTCAGTACATATTATTCCATCCATTCAACTCCATGTCTAAATATGGTAACACTTTATGACTACAAACATCATCACAAATCCTTGCACCGCCTCTTTAGTTTGGATCTCCCCGTAGTCCAAATGGAGATAGGGGGATTTTTACATCATACGACCCTCTTCCTTGAAAAGAGCAGGTGTGCATGAGAATCAACGTAGTCATCCCATGGTAATGTATACACTTCCAATCATAGTTGTTGGTTCGCTTTGAATTCACTTCATAACTAGTTTTTCTTAATGTTATTTTCGCATGTTTACAGCATTAGGATGTAGAGTCATCTGTGCTAGACCTTAGTGGGGTTTTTGATGATGTGGTCAATGCTGCATCTACAATAGGGATAATTCACACTCAAGTACATCTACTTGAATACTTGTAATTATACAGTTCATTTGTGTTGTTTATGGACATGTACGATGTCTAACTATTTTATCATTTGGTGAATGTAGCCACACGTTGGTCCCTTAGTGCACACAACTAGGGTTGATGTTCAACCTATGGCTCCTCTTACTATTGAAGAGTCCCAGCCTCTTCCCCTAGAGATGGTTTTTTTGGTGAGATGTTCATTTTTTACACAATTTATTAGTACTTTCTCATTCATGTACATGTTGATAATTCCTAAGATAATTGACATATTTTTTTATTCACAGAGAAGCATTGCAGAGAGACTCTCTGGAAGGAGGAGGACACTAGAGGCACCTACACCCCCGACAGATGCAATGAATCTTTGTTTTATGCACAATTGAGTCATATTTTAAATTTTCAAACTTTGTTATTGTTGGACAACACTAGTTCAGTTACCTAATCAAGAAATATTGTCAATGATTTACAACCGCCAGAGATGCACAGTGGTCATCGAACGAGAAAACAAGCATCAGGGTCCAGGAAAAACAAGAGAAACTTAGATTTTTTATGTGTTAGTCCAGAACAAATATGTATTTTTATGTACAATATGGAATTAGAGTATAGAGACACGGTCCATGATAGATGTACTTTTTTTTGCACATGTACATCAAAGATGTTTTTGATACATGTACATTGAAAGGTCATAGACGGGCCTTCTATTTTTTTGTTATAACTTTCATGATGTAAAAAATATTTCATATCAAGGCTCTTGAGATCTTCATGGTTCAGTCTTTTTAGTGTTATTATACACATCTGGCCAAGAATGTGTCTATGTGTAATGTTCCTAATTTTTTATAGATTTTACGATTGCATGGAGATATTAGTTATAAATTTGATAACAATGTACAATTACAATATTACGTAATGGAAAAAAATGTATATTTCAATTTTTTTTTACCACAATCTGATTGCATATACAATGTTATATTAACAATGTTAAATTGTATTCACAAAGAATGGAACATACCTAATACATGTAAGCACCCAACACAACTAAGAAACTAATCCAACTAAGTGGAATACAAAAGCACCTTACCCACATAACAACCTAACAAATTTTTAAAGGATGCACAAAGTTGACACACCTAAGTGATGCACCTATGTGGTCTACATCAATAAAATTAGTGTTTGACCTGGTCTATAATCTTCAAATACATAACCCGCTTTTTTTTGTGCGTGGGCAACCCATGTCAAATATTCTCCTTTGATAACCATTGACTCAATTGGAAAATAATTGCCCTCGGAGTTGTTTAATGAAACAATGAAGGTCTGCTTCCCATCCAAGGAATGTGTCAGCCAGCAGTCAGTGTGTCATTCATTGTTTCTCAGGAAAACCACTGCATATATGTGCCCTACATAAAATAAAGTGCAGACCTAGGAGTCAGCTAACTAAACACAACTAGCCATCAAACATTTCAAAGATATCAACATAATAGTCAAACCTGCTTGTATGAGATCTAAAATGTGGTCGCAACCATGTGAAATACTTGACTGGACCTCCTCCAAATAGGATAATTCTGCAGTTATTTGTCAAACAATCGGGAGTGATACACGATGCCAGCTTTCAACCCAATCTGTGGATTCACAGTTGTCCCATTCACCACTACTACATGTATAACAAAAACAAGAGAGTTTCCTTGTCCACATTTCAATGATAGCATTGTCTAACGTCCTAACTGAATGTAATGCATGAGGTCCTTGGATGGCCTTGCACTGATATAGGTGTGATCAATCTACATCGACCAACTACAAAAAATATCTATGTACATGTGCTTTTTGAGATGATTGGTCTTCTTGCCTTCAATCTCCCTGCCCCATCACTGAAGAACACCATGCAATAATGGTCTTTGCATCTGAGATGAGAGAAATAGTTGTGAATTTCATGTCTTTCCTATGTAATGAGCTCTTGATGCATGCACCTACTCCATCATGTTACCCTTTTCCATGTCCGGTCTCAAAATAGTTCCAAATATGTGGCACCTTATGCCTCTTGTGGAGATTACACAACTATTGGAAGACTCAAGAATTTTTGAATTGTCCCACACAACCATCAGACCAAATCGAATGTTGTTCCATTTGTAGATTGTTATCCTCCAAGTGTATGTAGAACAATTGAAAGCTATGTTGTACAAAAGCCAAGTCATGACACATGTCATCACTTATGTAAAAGTCATACTCCTTCAATATAACACTTTTATCTTCAGTACTATCTTTCCCATGTCTATGAGGTGATATGGACCATTATGCTGACTTGGTCTGAGTGATAATATTGATTGTGAATCTTGTTATGTGGTTGAAGAGTGTAATTTTCCATAAAATCAACCACTGATAATATAGTTCCAATAGGAAATGTATCCTTGCACGCTATAAACTCCTCATCTTGCCGACAAGCCACATGTACATGCTTTACATATTGTAGTGTCTTTTCAAAGAATTCCTCCATGAAGTTGCATACCAGTACGTGGTAGATCAACAATAAAGATGTACAGATCAATAGGTTGTTACATATATCAAGTAGCAATAGATGAAGGAAAAAATACTATTCAGGAATTCGTTACTAACCTCAAAGGTGACCAATTGTTTTGTTTTCATTCATTCCCTCTAGCGATATCATACGTGACATATTTGAATTATTACAAGTTCACTTCATGTCTCCCAGGTTCATGCTCATCGGTGACATATATGCATTTGTCTAAAAATGTCATTCCACCACACCCTTGGCATGTTCCATCTATGCTAGGCCTTTGATAAAATGTACAACCTTCTGTCCTTCTACACAACATGTTATGGATAAACTCACTATATGATGTCGGTGGCAATGTAGTTAAGCATTCCTGCACAAGAGTGTTATACAAAACACACAATATATGTATATATGTGTCATAATAATCACTGTACTCAATGTGATATCAACAACATGTGTTATGAGTTGTGTTTATTTTAACATACCATGGTTTACATTTATTGAAGGATCTTTAGACCAAGTTCATTATGTTCATGCCTTAATCTCTAATATAATCTTGTTTGTGTCATGTCAAGAAAATGTTTAATGTGGGGCTCACTATCCCTTGAACCCCTTCTCTATATTAGTACATCTTTTTAGTTGGATGAAGGTATACTATTGTCACCCCAAAACTCCTACACGAATCCCTTTACCGCATCAATGAGCTTCATATCTCAGCGTGGCAATCAACGACTAGAAAGTCTTTTGCTTCCCCTTGTCTTCAAACGTCTTTGGTAACAACTCAACATGAAATATCCAACGCTTTGACTCCACATGCCATTTTTTAGCCCAATGAGGACATGTATGATTATCTACCTATTTCTTTACTATAGATCTATTTTTCGTCGTATCTTTTCCTTTCTTTACATTATATCCGTTGTCCTCAAGAAACAGGAACACAAACTCACTGCACGCGGATTGAGATCAACGGCCTGCGCGCTCTTTGGATTGGTATCAAGGGCTGCCCGCTTCCCACAGTCCACTAGATATAATATTGTGTTATATTTTATAAAAAATTAGTGTTATATGTTATATAAAATTATGTAAATGGGCAGCTTGTTGAATTCGATTATTTCGGAGCATAACAGACTTAACGGCTTAGGGTTCCTAATATCTGCGATATTTATGGAATCGTATTTGTGTCTGGGATTGGATATGTACTGAATGGGATAAATTCATAATAAATTCGGCATACTTAAGGTTTATAATAAATTTCGGATTACTAGAGGTCTCTATATATAGAGCGAAAGAGCGATAGAGAGTACCAACATATTGTAGAGTATACATTTGCGTATACAACTCAAGTGGAGGACATTATTTTAGCGCAAGGATTTCAGTAACAATTATGGCTGGAGAGAAGCTGAGGATCAACAAAGAACCACCCACTTATGAGCCTGCAAGAAATGAAGTCTATTCCGCACTGCAATCACCTATACCTAACAACTTTAGCTTGGAGACGCAAGCAACCCACCGCGCCCATCAACTTTCAGATCCAATCCCTAAATCTGATATCTCATCAATCTCATCTCCAGGGATGAGTTTCTTAGATAATTTTTTTCGTCATCTTTTGAACAATACAAATGATGATCTTATGAGCTGGGAAGATGATGATCTTATGAGCTTGGAGACGCTAGCGACCGAGCCTGCCCTTCAACTTTCAGATCCAATCCCTGATATCTCCCCAATCCCGTCTCCAGGGTTGAGTTTCTCAGATAATTGCTTTGATAATCATTTGAGCAGGGAAGATGTTAGGAGCTTGGAGACGCCAGCGATGGAGCCCGTCCATCAACTTTCAGAACAATACAAATGATGATCTTCTCGATCACAACTTTATCTTGGAAGAGGCGGAGGCTTCAAGAACCCATTCATTATCAGATCCAAAGCCCACCCATTCATTGTTAGAAATAATGTTACATCTGTTCATTCTTCACAATTTGAGTGCAATCGTGTTATTTCTAATGGGTATCTAGCTTATGAAGCTATAAACTAGTTTTCTCTGGTAAGGCTATCTAGCTTATAAAGCTATAAACTAGTTTTATCTGGTAAGGATATCTAGCTTATAAAGCTATAAACGAGCTTATGAAGCTATCTCTTTTATCTGTATAAAAAGGGCCCATGGGCCAAATATGTGTATACTATGTTCAAAGGATGAAAAAACTAGAAATCACCCTCTTAATATTTATGAGAATTGGAACTTTTAATCCTTTGATTCTAGCCTTAAAAAAACAGGTATTATTATTATCATTAGCTATAAATATTTGTTAACGTCTCCTTGTTGGTGTGTGTGGCTTTACAAAACTTACAAAACTATGTTATTTTTGAAGATGCCTCAAAAAACTTACTTAGAGTGAGACTTAAATATTACCACGAGCTCCAATATTACTACGATGTTCAAGGAATTATACAAAGAACCTACTGTTAGACTTTCTAAAACTATTTCAACACAAATCTTTCTAGATGATAGTCTTAGGCATCACGAGATGAAATTTGTGGATTTAGTCTAACAATGAGAATCATAAAACATATCTTTAAATTGTGTATGGGATGTGGATAGTGATGGCATTGTGGGGTTTATTATATTTTGCACTTCAGAGATGAATTTATGAAATTCATATTTAACCATGCTTTAAATTACTCATTGATTTAGTAAATGATAAAATAATTCTACCATTGGATTTATAAGAAAATTGGTTCGAAAGGATAAGAAAGATCAAATCTTCATTTGATAATCTTTTGTTTAGTCATGTGTACATAGAATTGAACATGGAATTTGATATCTTTAAAGCTGAGAAGGAGAAAGGAGTCACGAAGGAGTCATCTTCTATGAAAAAATGCTAAGGAGAATAGCTTTGTTTTTAATATTCTTTAGTGTTTTTTATCTTCTTTAGGTTTTGTTTACAAACAACATTGTGGAAGAGTTTAATATTCTCATATTTTATATTTCTTTCATGTTTGGAAGAGACATATGAACTCTTTAGTGATGTCGTATATGTTGTTATGTTAAATTAGTGCTTTCAATAGGAAGGCTTTTTGTTTAAGTTTCAATGCGATTATACTTAGAAGAGGAAGTACTTCTCTTGTTTTTGTTTTGATAAGTCTATGAAATTTGAACATGAGCACTCAAGACTTTATATAATTTTTGAGTCATTTTTTCAAAATCAAGATACATGTTTTGTTTTTTAGGTGAATAAAAAACAATTGAAGAGAACAAGTTCTTCTATAGGTAATGATTTTTAGATCTGCCAAATTGTTTGTTATGTATACTGAAGAATTTATGTTCATCTATGTTGAAAAAAAATTGGTCCCTCAGGGAGAAATATTTTTTTTCATCTTGTTTCTTGGCCTCCATACTGAGTACATCTTATTACTATTCTTGCCAACTCATTTACAATTATGTTTAATTCATAGGATGCTATATCAATCTTTATCAAATTTAGTTTCTTGAAAACAATATGTCTAAATGCCATTGTCCATCCTCAACTTCTTCATTTTTGTCAACATTCTCTAAAGAATTCTTCCACATCATCAATGGATAATAGTATGTCTGCACTTATGTCCACCACTGCTTAATAACTATATGGCCTCTCAAGGCACTTTAGAAGTGTTTGGAGGATAGTTGTTACATTTTTTGTTTACAAACAAAATGATCTAAAAGACTTTAATATTCCCATATTTTCTATTTCCTTCTTTTTCTAATGAGACAAAATAACTCTGGTGTGATGTCTCATATGTTGTTATGTTAGTTCATTGCTTATAGAATGATATCTTTTTGTTTTAGTTTCAATCTGCTTACATTTAGAAGAGAAAGAATTCATTGTTTTTGGACAAATCAATAGATTTGAGGAGTTCTCCATACTCAACAAACTCAACTGAAATGGTTTCAAAACTTTATGTATATACTCTTTGACTTGATTTTTGAATATCAAAATAGATTCCTTTTTAGTTGCATAAAAAATAATGGAAGGGAACAAGTTGTCTAATCAACTCTCAACTGTCAATTTAATAACTATTGAATACTTCATGTGTTTTGTGCATCAAAGTAAAATGATTGTACATTCAATAACAATATTTAGATATGCAAAATTGATCATCTATACTAAATAAAGTGTCTTCATATATTTTAAAAAGTTCGTGGTCCCTATATGCACAAGCTTATTTTTCTTCTTTTTTTTTGGACACTTTACTCTATGCGTCTTATGACAATTCTTGTTACCTCTTGAACATTCATCAATTTCACAATTATTTTTACTTCGTAAGTTGTTATATCAATCTTTATCACATTTAGTTGTTGCAAAAATAATGTCCAAATTCAATTTGTTATCCTCAACTTCTAAATTGTTGTCAAACTGCTCAAAAGAAGTATTCCACCTCACCAATGGGTAATAGTACCTCACATTTCTTTGAGGATCCATATTTTTCTTTAGGTATGTCCACAACTAGTAAGTAACTGTATGATATCTCAAGGGACTTTTCAAGCATTTGGAGGATAGTTGTTCCTTTTGTCTTTACAAACAAATGATTTAAGATTGATTCACATATTTTTTATTTTCCTCTTTTTTGTTTGATGAGACAACATAACTCTTTTGTGATGTCTAATATGTTCTTATGTTAGATCAATGTTTTTAGCAAGAAGGATTTTTGTTAAAGTTTCAATCTCACTAGACTTAGAAGAGGAAGTAGGCATCTTATTTTTGTTTTGATAAATATGTCATATTTGATGAGTGCTCCAAAATTAGCAATAGAAGTGATAGTTTTTTTTTGTTAATACGCAGGAATACATTTTATTACTTATCATACAAAAATGATATTACAATCAAACCTGGCCAACTGTGAGATACATGCATGATCATTTTCAGCTAGATTTAGACTATATATTATCCTCTCATTCTCAAACCCGTGCCTCTCCTTGTTGACAAGGAAACATGACCAACCCACATACTTACATACATCAAAACAAAGGTATTCATCTAACACCTATTCAATTCACTAGATTCTCGAGCGCCAACTAGAAAGAGGCACCAACACTCTTAATTCTTTACCATCGAATGCAAATGAAGGTTTAACTCATTTCCTTGCACTACCCTTCCACTCTATCGATTTCTATTATGATTTTGTTATCATGACACACAACATTTTTGTTAAGATTTCATTATTCTCATATCGAATGTTCATTAGAGGAATTTTGGGGTCTAAAATGGGCCTCCTAAGGAAAATAATAAAATAATAGTTAAAATAATAAAATAATAGTTAAAATAATAAAATAATATTGATTAATTTTGGAGGAAGAAAGAAAAAAACTAGTCATCATCACGTTTTTTCAGGTATTTCTTGTTTTTGGGGTAGCGGGGCCCATCAAAAGTATGCAATGTGGGTACTCGTTGGATGCGGAATCAAATTCCGCATCCAACGAGCTCTCCCGATCGAAATTTGAGTAAAAACACAAGGAGATATGTCGAAAATACGAACAAAAAAAGTAGTTTTTTTTAATGACAAATATGTCAATTCAACCATTATGGTTGACTTATTTTATTGAAATTCTATTGGTTCTTGAATTCCAACTCACGAAAACTTATTTTGGCATGTTTTCTTATAAGGCCCATTTTAGACCCCAAATTTCCTCTAATGCTTTTTTCAAATATATTTGCTTCTATGATGATGTCACCATTTTGATGTAGCATGTTCGGTCTTGATATATGGCTTGTGGACGCTTCTTTCCTGAAGTCACTATTTTGATGTGCGACATTACCTCGGGTTCAATATGTTATCACTATTTTTATGAACATTGCACAATATCGAATGTGTGTTATATGTTGCTACTTTGCATTCAATACATCGGTACTATTTCATTTAATATTTTCACATACTAGAAAAATTTCCAATGTGGACCTCACATGGCATCTAATTTAATAAGAAATTAGAAGGCATCCATTCGAGTGAACACAAACATGCACCTCAACAGGTAGGTTCTAGTTTGACCTGATTGGAGGATCCCCACCCAAGAGTAAATGAAGAAAGGAGTCTAAGAGTAAATGGAGAAAGGAGTATGAGGATCCCTGCCCAGGAGTAAATGGAGAAAGGAGCTTGAGGATCCCCCTCCCATGAGTAAATGGAGAAAGGAGCTAAGCATTCCCACTCAAGAGTAAATGGAGAAAGGATCCTAAATAAATACTTACTACCAACTTCAATAGCAAAGAGATGAAAGATGTTTCCTACAAAGAGGCCCATGAAAGGAGGTTAGTGGTGTCAAAGTCCCATGATTTAGTGCAGAGACTAGCATATAAACATGAAATATTGGAGAAAGAGGAGGATCGATAAACCATAAAAGTGTTCGACTATGCATCGGACAAGTTGAAATTTCTTTGGAGAGATCTTTCCAAGAATCATATCGGATCCATTCCAGGAGTTGAGGAGTTGAAATTTATTTAGCGAGATCTTTCCAAGAATTATATGAGAGTTGAGCTTGGAGATGTATTCTAGTCTCAAAGGCTCTTGAGCATGATAGGATTGCATATACCTATACAAGGAGGTATATATTATCTAAAGCCTGAAGAAATAGGCTACATGGTGCCATTGGCTATAGAAATAATAATGCTCCTAGCCAATGGCACCATGTAGCATGTTTCTTAAAGCTTTAGATAATATATACCTCCTTATATAGGTCTATGCAAGCCTATCATTCTTAGAAGCTTTCGAGACTCGAATACATCTCCAACCTCAACTCCCACATCCAATATGATTCTTGGAAATATCTTGCCAAATAAATTTCAACTTATTTGATGCATAGTCGAACACTTTTATGGTTTGTGGATCCTCCTCTTTCTCCAATTTTTCATGTTTATGTGCGAGTCTCTAGACTAAATCATGGAAATTTGACACCACTGACCTCCTTTCATGGGCCTATTTGTAGGAAACATATTTCATCTCTTTCCTATTCAAGTTGGTAGTGAGTATTTCTTCAAGCTCCTTTCTCCTTTTACTCTTGGGTAGGGGATCCTCAGCTCCTTTCTCCATTTACTATTGGGGAGGGATCCTCAAGCTCCTTTCTCCATTTACTTCTAGGAAGGGGATCCTCAGGCCCCTTTCTCCATTTACTTTGAGACTCCTTTATCCATTTACTCTTGGGCGGGGATCCTTCAGGTCAAACTCGAACCTGCCTCTTGAACTGCATGTTTTTATTCACTGACACGAATGCATGCCAATTTCATATTATAATTTATATCTGATTTCAATGTGCTTTTTCTTATCGTCAAACACAATATTTTTTGTCATCTTAATACAACTTTGATTACTAGAAAGGATATCAGTAGCATATATCTCTCCATCGAATAGTCCTGGTAACATCTTTCGAAGCCATACTACTTCGCTACATGTTGAACATGCTACAATGTATTCAGCATCTACCGTACTAAGTGCAATACTAGTATGCTTTCTACTTAACAAAGAGATCATCCATGATCCCATACTAAAACAACATCTTGATGTGATTTTTCTATCTTTGGTATTTCTTCCCCAATTTGATGTTAAATTTTGATATGCTTCACTAAGACATCAGTACTTCATTTCATTTTCATAACAAAACCATATAAACAGGATCACTGAAAGATAGACAAGCACAACCATACAAAAGGAACACAAAGATTTATCGTGGGAAAACCCTAAAGGGAAAAACCTATCAAAAGCTTCCTCAATATAGATGCCCCAAAAAGATAAAAGATAAAAGATAAAACCAGCAAGGAGATCAAAGCCTGATCCTCCTCCTTCTAGAGCTACTTCTCTTCTCCACTAATGCGCTACACAAGTGAGAGTGTGTGTCTCAAATGAGGAGAGCTACACCTCTATTTATATTCATCCATTCACTTCAATTAACTCATCTGACATGTAGGCTTGAGTTAATCATGTAAGATCGAGTTACGCATGTAGGCTCAAGTAACCACACTGGGGTGCTAATGACCCAACTTTACAATTAGAGGGGACAACCTCATGACTCTTATTAGTTCTTATGATTAGAAGCATCGGGGTACAAGATAATATAAATGGTTCTCCCGATAGGACCATCAGGGACCACAAAAGATACATATAGAATATTCTTTGAAGTTACAATATCTCAACACTCCCCCTTAACGAGAAGGGTATTCTACAACAACATCAACAATAGCAATAGTAGGAGAGAGATAGAGGACATCAACAGCATCATCAGGGTAACACATCTATAATTCATTGGAAGGTTTTCAACATTATGTAGTCTTCATATTCAATCTTCAGTCTTCATCATCATTAATAATTTGACTGCTTCGATCAGCAACATCTTCAGCACTTTGACCTTTCGATCAGCAACATCATCTTTAGCACTTTGACCTTTCGATCAGCAACATGATCTTCAACACTTTGACCTTTCGATCAGTATCATCTTCAACACTTTGACCTTTCTATCAGCAACATCATCTTTAGCACTCTGACCTTTAGATCAGCAACATCATCTTCAGCACTTTGACCTTTCGATCAGCAACATCATCTTCAGCATTTTGACCTTTCGATCAGCATCATCTTCAGCACTTTGACCTTTCGATCGACAACATCATTATCATCATCCTCTGATATTTTGATTGAAACCATCATCAACCAAAAATCATCATACTCTAACATCAACTCATCATCATATTCTGATCTTTTGATAAAAAACACCATCATCATCATCGCATTTTGATCTTTCGATCAGAAAACATCATCATCATCAGCAACATCATAATCATAAGCAACTTCTAATCTTCCGATCAGAAAACATCATCATCATCATATTCTGATCTTTCAATTAGAGAACATCATCATCATCAACTTCTGATCTTTCGATTAGAGAAACATCATCATGATCATATTCTGATCTTTCGATCAAAGAACATCATCATCGTCAGCAATAGCATCATCATCGTCAGCAATAGCATCATCATCATATTCTAATCTTTCGATTAGAGAACATCATCATCAGCAGCAACATCTGATCTTTCAAGCAGAAACATCATCATCATCATAAAACCATCAACATCATCAAAACATCAACATGATCCTTCCTTTCGGAATTACGGGATTTAGGTCTTTACGGAGTTACCAATGATCCTTCCTTTTGGAATTACAGGATTTAGGTCTTTACGGAGTTACTAATGATCCTTCCTTTCAGAATTACGGGATTTATGTCTTTACGGAGTTACTAATGATCCTTCCTTTTGGAATTATGGGATCAACACATTTGTGGAACTCAGACAATCCTTCCTATTAGAATTATGGGATCAACATTTGTGGAACTCAGACAATCCTTCCTATTGGAATTACGGGATCAATTCAATGATCCTTCCTTTCGGAATTACGGGATTTAGGTCTTTACGGAGTTACTAACGATCCTTCCTTTCAGAATTACAAGATCAACACAGATGTGGAACTCAGACAATCCTTCCTATTGGAATTACGAGATCAACACATCTGTGGAACTCAGAAAATCCTTCCTATTGGAATTACAGGATCAATTCAATGATCCTTCCTTTCGGAATTACAGGATTTAGGTCTTTACGGAGTTACTAACGATCCTTCCTTTCGAAATTATGGGATCAACACAGATGTGGAACTCAGACAATCCTTCCTCTAGGAATTATGATATCAACATAGATGTGGAACTCAGACAATCCTTCCTCTAGGAATTACAGGATCAACACACGTTCTTGAGTACCAAAGTCACCGGATCCATTTTGAACCGAACTTCAAGGATGATACAATCCTACCACATTCACGAGGACTGAGATCTTCGGATACATTTTGAACCGAGGTTTAGGGATGATGCAATCCACCACTTTCATAGGGGCCAAGACCTCCAGATACATTTTGAACCGAAGTTCAGGGATGATGCAATGTTACCACTTTCACGGGGGTCGAGACCTCCGGATACATTTTGAACCGAGGTTCATGGATGATGCAATCCACCACTTTCACGGGGGTCGAGACCTTCGGATACATTTTGAACCGAAGTTCAGGGATGATGCAATCCTACCACATTCATAGGGGCTGAGACCTCCGGATACATTTTGAACCAAATTTCAGGGATGATGCAATCCCACCACATTCATGGGGGCCGAGACCTCTAAATACATTTTGAACCAAATTTCAAGGATGATGCAATCCCACCACATTCACGAAGACCCAAGTCACCGAAACTATTTTGGACAGATGTCCCAGGATGATACAATCCCTCTTCATTCTCGAGGACCGAGGTCATCGGATCAATTTAGGGCAGATGCCCAGGGATGATACAATCCCACTGCAACATCACTACTCCCCCTTTCAAGGAACTTTCTTCCGAACCACACCAAGATTGTCTCGAAAGTGTTCGAACTTTACTGAGGACAAAGGTTCTGTCAACACATCATCATCTAAGCCATCATCATCTACATCTTTAGTATGTGAATCTGTCAACACATCATCATCTAAACCATCATCATCTACATATTCAGTATGTGAATACTGAACTATCACCATCTGTATCTCCAGTATGTAAATACTGAAAGCATCATCTATATCTTCAGTATGGGAATACTGAAATCATCATCATCTATATATTCAGTATAGAAATACTGAATCACCATCATATGTATCTGAAACACCATCATCTGCATCTTTATTTTGAATGTAGAAATACCGGATTTCTATGTGTTATGAAGGAACACGGGGTTCTCTATTATCACAACTCTCGTTATCACATAGAATAAATGTAGTATCCATATTCAGTTCAAAGAGACTTGATATCAGCTTCCCAAGCCATATGGCTTTGCAACTTAGCAGAGCAATCTGCTATGTATTCTGCTTCAGCCATGCTACAAGAAACACTAAACTATTTCGTGCTAAACCATGAACTCATATCAGACCCCAAACAAAAGCATCTACCTAATGTGTTTTTCCTGTCTGAGATACTTCCAACCCAATCTGCATCTGTGTAGCCATGCAATCTATACTCATGGGTACCATCATAATATAAACCAAAGTCTATAGTCCATTTCAGATATCTCGTCACATGTTTTGTAGTTACTAGGTGAACCCATCTTGGTTGAACAAGATATTGAATTAAGGTGTTCACAGCAAAAAAAATGTCTAGTCTGGTATTTGTTAAGTACATCAATGACCCAATGATCTGTCTGTAATGAGTCATATCCACTAACTCTGATGAGTCATCATCTAACAGCTTCAGGTTGGAGTCCATGGGTGTGGCCATGAATTTTTATTCCAACATATTGAATCTCTTTAATATCTCTACTGCATACTTTCCCTGGTTGAGAAATATTTCTTCTAAACTTTTCCATACTTCCAGACCTAGGAAATAATGCATTAACCCAAGGTCTTTCATCTCAAATTCTTTTGCTAGTTTCTTCTTGCTTTCCATGACCTGTTTCTCATTTCCTGTCAAGGATAATTCGTCCACATATAATAACAAGATGACAAGTTCATCTTCTACAACCTTGATATAAAGGTTAGGATCAGCTTTACTTTTGGTAAAGCCCATGCTCGACAAGAAACCATCTATTCTTTCATACCGAGCTTGAGGAGCTTGTTTAAGGCCATATAATGCCTTCTTCAACTTGCATACGTGAGTATGTCTATATTCAACTTCAAATCCTTGTGGTTGTTCTATGTATACTTCTTCTTTGATCACACCATTTAGAAAAGATGTTTTCACATCCATCTGGTGTAATTCCCACTTCATCATGGATGCAAGTGCCATGATAGCTCTAATTGAAGTATACTGTGCTACTAGGGCAAATGTCTCTTCATAATCAATTCCCTCTTTCTCAGAGAAACCTCTGGCCACAAATCTTGCTTTATACTTCTCAATACTTCCATCAACTGCATGGTTTATTTTGCATATCCATTTGGAGGATACTATACTCTTTCCTTCTAGTTTGGGAACTATATCGTGAACATCATTCTAGTATTCTTTCATCATAACATCTTCCATGAGTTCATCTTTTCAGGTCATCAACATATCCTAGTCTTGTGCATTCAGCCTTGAAGGTTGGAACCCTCTTTACTTTTGGTAAAGTCTCGATCCATTAGGAAGCTGTCCATCATGTCATACCATGTTGAACTTAGATATCTTCTGTAGTCACTCCCACTGAAGTGGAGTATCATCTTCGCTCTTCTTTCTGTATAGGTGGCTCTATGCTTGATATATACTTTTCAATAGAGTATGTCATGTCATAGTCTATTTTTCTGAGGCAAATCATGAACCTTTGCTTTGTACACTTGTTCTTGTAGATCCATATGGAAGATACTACTTACTTCCCTTTATGTCACGAAATCATATCGTATACATCATTCCCCATGATCAACTGTTATTCTTTGATCAAAGCATTCTTTTCTTCATCTTGATTTATCTCATATACCCATGGTGGTCTTCATCCTTCAAGGTGGATCTACTGCTCTTTGAAGCTCTTTCTTTCGTCATAGTGTCTCTGACCCTGGGAGTTTCAAATTCATGTTTATTGAATTGTCATCACTTGTTCTTCGAAACAAGTCTCATCCTTGTTTTCTTGTAGGATTTTTTTCAGGACCTTTCCTACAATTCAAACGCACCAATTTCATCGTTAGAACTATTTCATAAAACATGTGCATAACGACAAATTCTTATGCATCATGCAACTATTTAGCCAATACAACATTCATCCATATCTCACAGAAACTTTCTATATGACATCATTGAGATTGTGCACTAATCCAATATGACAACAAATAGGTTTCATTCTAGATAAGTAACAATGGATGTTTGTATAGAACCATGAGCTACTTACCCATCACATGCATGCAAACAACACATCAACTAAATATAATCAAATGCATAACAAAACAATATCATTAAATGACAATTGAATACTTATCTTTTATTTGTTTCGTGGGTAGACTCCATCTTGACCATTCTGTTTTATCATCTTCTTCATTCATGAAATCATCATTTCTTATCCAAATGATAAGATGAATAAGAGGTTCTTCAAGAATTGAGTTTTTCATATTCCTCATCACTTGAGGGATCTTCTTTGAAACAAAAACCCAAATGGAATTGGCCAATGAAAACAAAAACCCCAATGGAATGGGCCAATGGAAACCAAAACCCCAATTTAATCATACAAATCAAATATTTTTTATTATTTACCAAAATTCATACCCAAAATTCACATGCCCATTGGAAACCAAAACCCCAGTTAACTCATAAAAACAAATCAATTTCACTATTTCCATATGCATATTCACAATCATCCTTGTTAATACATACCAAAATTCACAAATATGCAAAGTTTTTCAAGCACATTGCAAATTTGCATAAGTAATTTACATGCCCTATGTAAACTAAAACCCCAATTAACTCATAAAAAACAAAGAAACTTCACTATTTCCATATATGTATATTCACAAGCATCATTGTGAATCCAAACCAAAATTAACCAATATGCAAAGTTTGTCAATTATATTGCAAGCTTGCATACAACTAAAAAAATACAAGTAGAATTCATATATTCCCTAAAATACATAAACAGACATGGTAAATCCCTTTCCTCTATCCGAAATATCAAAGTTGGTCGTCCAAGAACATCAATAACCACCTTATAGTTTTGATGAAACTTCATAATCCAAGTATTAATGTAAGGTATAGAAACTTCCCATGCTTTTAACAAATATTTCCTATTGACTGGAGGGTACATTTTTGTTAAGGTCAAGACAACGAAGTTCAACAATTGGCTCTATGAACGTGAAGATACATAGGTAGGTTGATGTGTTTGATTAAACATGCCAATCACATACTATCATACATGATATAATCGAGTGGAAACCTTGCAACCATAAAATCCATTATACAAAATTGTGCATTTAAAGTCTCTCATGGGTATATAGAAAGAGGGCATAGAACTAAAATAACATCAAGTGGAATCCGTACATGGCCCAAATTACATATAAACAAATATATGCTAAATAAACTTTGGCGTCTTAAAAACATCACGCTCCAACAAATAATTACATATCTAACAAGATCGTTTCCTATACTAGGATTTTATTCATCAATAGCACATTGTGTCACCTATTCTAGGGTCTAGTCATTGCCTCTACCCGCAATTTGGGAGCTGATCCTGCAAGAGCATTACTCAGCACCTTGCAATTTCGATAAAAATTCATAATCCAAGCCCTAAAATAAGCTAGAGGAGTTGCACAATCAACATATGCACATAAGACATTTTGTGTACAAATCCATATGGAAATTGGAATTAATACTTGCATTTATGACATAAATTTAAAATGAATAAAAAGTTAAATGTTTATTCTCTACTGTAAAATTCAAGATCAATTTTTAAATTTACATAATAGATTTAGTTTATGTTGTTATTTTTTGTACATTAGATATACAGTTTTCATTGCTTAGAGATGTCATTATATCATGTGTTTATATTTCTAAGTATATTTTATTTGTATTTATGATTGCAGTGGCTACTATGGATAACAATGCTTAGATACTCAGGGTTATTGGCCATATGAGAGAGATTAGTTCTGCTTGGAGGGGTGGAGATGAGATGCACCACTCCTTGTCAGTTTCATTGTTGACTACTGTTGATATGATCATAAGATCGAATGATGCTTTGTATAGCATCACATCGTACAGGGAGAGGAAAACACAACATTATCTTGATCGGTTGAGCTATAACGAGGTAAAGAAGCTCTAAATAACAAAAGAACATATCTATACATTGTTTAAACTGACACTGATGGATGAAATTCTGGAGATCACCAGGCTACATATTTCTATTGAGTGGTGCAACTTTCCACCCATTAAATACCATTGGATGGATAGGTGGTACATGGTATTTGACATTCCCCGCACAACAATAGGGAAGTACCGTTGTACTTCCTCCAAAAGTTATATGCAGGGTTTGTGATGGGGAAACATGTTAACTATTTTGACATGGTGGGATTCGAGGGAGTTGGTAGGGTAATGCCCCAACACCGACCCAATGCTAGGCATAGAGATTTCAATCCATAGATATATGCACCTCGTTCCCAGCTACCAAGGGTAGACATCCCTCCTGCACATGACATCGCTCCCCAGACATAGGGGGCATTTTTTACTCTAGCTAAGATGGTCTCTCAACACATGACCACTATTTACCTAACAACACCCTATTCCTCTGGTAGGGTACAACCACCAACTTCTGCTGGTCTAGGAACACCTATAGATGGGAATAGACCGACATCCCATGTGTCTCAGAGCACGCCACATGTCTACACATCATGTGGTCAACCTGTTATGCTCCTAGACCTAGACATGGTACCTCTACAATGACTCATGCTTAGGTAAGGACATTGTTAAAACTCTATTATTTTTCAATTTTTAATTTTTCCATGCTATATGTAACATTTTAAAAGATTCGTAATATATGCAATATTTACTCTTGTAGGAGATTGATGCCTCTCAAGGAGGTGGTAGTGCACTCGGGGTGGTTGTACCCGAGGCCCAAACAACCACCATTGAGGTAATATTTAAAAATTTGTGATTTTGTTAATACATATCATTATGTTAATGCATGTGTTAGTTTTGATCAATTTGTTAAATTGTCTAATATTTACAATTTTTTAAGTTGCAAGAACCCCAATTAGAACGTGATGCTAGAGACATTGATCTCAGTGAAATACTCCAAGGTGGAACTTAGGATTACTTCAAGAATGTAAGTACATGGTTAATGAATGAATATTGTTCGAGTTATTTAAATTTCTTACTGTACACATTGTTGGGCTCCAATCCACTGATGTAGATTGGACCTTAAGTTTATGTCAATCCGGAGTTTGTAGACTTAGAGGCATATCCAAGTATAAGGAATCAAAGCTAGACTTAACATGGAAATCTAGTTTATCTATGAAATAAATCTATTAACAAATTAAGTTACTGTGATTTGAAAACACAAAAATTCCCTTACAGGAACAACTTCATTTGATATTTCATTTACACAGCAATTTATATGTGAAATCTTCTGAGATAATAAAAACAATTACAAATTAATTCTAACCCTAAAATATGAATTATGAAACTCTGCCTATTATCCCAACATTGAATAAGCAATCAAACATCAATTCTCTTTACAGGAAAGCATTCATAATGTGTAGCTGTTCTTCATTCTCCATCATTAAATAGGCAAGCAATGTACATCAATGTGAGATAGTAGTTTGAATCATTCTTTCAGTATAGAAATAATGAAATAACATAACTTATAAAACTGGTTGAAAGCAGTTTAACTCGTTCTGCAATAAGAAAATCGAATCCTACAGGAACTAAAACATACCATTGACACAATCCAAATCGTTTGTAACAATCCAAATCATTCGCTGGAAATAAAAGGGTGTGCAAACTCGACAGAGAGGCCCTCCAATGTCTCGTTCACACATGCAAATGAAGAATCATAGAGCTTTAAACTTTAATTATATTCACCATAAAATTGATCATACACAATAATAGAACAACGCAGTCCAGAACATTATGTGTTTTCTCCCCAAATTGTGATGGATTTCTCTTCTGTTTTATGAAGTACTTATACAAAAATTTTAAAAAAATAGAGATGCTATTAATTTGGAAGCTAATTAATGAAACACAGTCCTTGAGATCCTCTATCAGATCCACAAAAATAAACAAAATCGGAACTGCCCTGCTTTTGTGCTTAGTGGTAACGCAGGAGGTCATCTTTGACCGACATTGACTGGACACCTGTGCGAGACACATCATCTATTCGTTGGAAATTCATCCATCCTTGGACACTGAGGATCTTTTCTCCATCTTTCAGTTCACGCCTAGATGGCCTGCAAGTATTCAACCTTGGAGACCTTACGGGAAGTTAGCACATCTTGTAATCCTGAATAAAAACCTTAGTTTAAATGCCTTAAAAATCTCAAAATTCAATTTGTTAAAAAGTAATGACATTTATACCTTTTGACCAAAGTTTGTGGGTGAAATTAAGGCTTTATAAATTAGTATGATGATTTTATGGAGGGAATTGGAAGATATTTAGATGACAAAAAGAGGTCAAAATGGTACCCAACATCTCCCCCAAGAGGAAGCTGTTGCATGTCCCTATGCCAAAAATATTTGACCCTATTTGTATCCAAACCAAAATTTTGCTGCTGATCCTCTTGCTCTTAATCTCCTGTCTGAGACGACGCATCTGTTGAAGCTCGAGATGCATAAAGGACTTTCAGTCTCTCATACTTGGTTTTGTAAATCTTTCTTTTTCTTATACCATCTGTATGCATGCTTAGAGATTTGTGTCCTTTGAACTTTAATCTTCCAGTTGATTTCTTTTAACTTCTAATTCCTTTGCTCTAATTCCTTTATTTCAAGTTTCAACCTCTTAATCTCTTTATTGTTTTAGAAGTTTTCTTCATTTTCATTTTCATTGGAAGCTGCACAGAATTGGTGTCCATCCCCAATTCTTCATTCTTTTGTACTGAATCTTCTTTCTTTTCTTCTTCCACAGTTTGTTGCTCTGAGAAAAGAGAAGCTGAATCCTTTATTATTTCCTGTCTTGATTACTTTTTCTTTTCTTTCTCTTGCTGATCCAAGAAGATATTGATTCTTTTTGTCTGTTTTATCACATCATCAGTTTCTTGAATATCCTGCCCGATTTCACTTGCTAGATTTTCTTCTTGACTCCCAAAGGTTTGTATGTGTTCCTCCTCTTCAAATGCTGACTGGATTCGAGCTTGCTGATACTTCCTTGGCTTCCTCTTGTAAGTAGTGAAAATATGCTCTTGCTTCTGGAACTGTTTTTCTTCTCTCATCACACTCCTGGTTCGTATCTTTCTCTGAGGCTGTTTTGAACTTGCTGCCTCAGAGTTGTTTTCATCATCTGTAACTAGCAACACCTCTTTCTTTTTCTTTTTCCCCTTTGGCGGTTTTAATCTTGTTGCTTCAGGGTATGTTATCATCAACAATTTATCTCCTTTTATACCTTCTTCAAGCAATTCTTCCTGTTCTTCAAACTGATTGTGAATTAAAAAGTCTGACCATTTAAAATTTTGATTTTGTAACTCATGCTTGATGATGATTTTGATGAGTTCATAGTGAAAAAGGCTTATCATTTTGTCTTTTGCACGCCTTTGGACAGCCTTAGCCATCTTAGATAAACTTTGTAATAGGAAATAGGGCATATTAATTTCACAATCACCTTTTAGATGCTGTAACAACTTGATATGGTAAAGATACACAATAATGAATCGAACTTCATAGGTAATGAATTTTTGGATAACATAGACTATTTCATCCCAAGGATGAACCAGCCAACTCCTTGGTATTCCTTTCTTCCATTTTACTGACCCTGCTCTTGATCTGCACAAAAAGGGTATCCATGCCTTCTCCTTGAATAGCTTAGTTTTGAAAGATATTTCTCATTGCTGTGGTAGGACAATAATTTGTGCTAAAAGTTTCCCACTATAGCCCTTTCTCCATCAAATGTTTCAGCAAAAGCTAGACTAACATTATCGTTATGCCCATCAAACTTTTCAAAAAAAGTTACCCACTGTTTCTTTTCAAAAATCTCCATGCAATTCTCATGAATATCAGTGGGGTTGAACTTCTCTGGTTCTAGTCTAGATGACATTTTGAACTTTAATAGGAAAGAGATATACAACAGGAAACTTCAACCTTTCAATTTTTAACTCTGCATTTGTTTTCTTATCCCAAAACAACACTCTGAAAATGTAGAATTGTTGCTGCTCTTAGCAGAGTCTTTGGCAAAGAAAAGGTTTAAGTTTTACCTCCTTTCTAGTGTAGCTGCCTTCAATTCTTCCTGCGTGATACTTCCACAGCAAATTAGTGCCTGCGTCCTTCCTGTAATCCACAGCTTCTTCTTACTGAAAACTATTACTCAAAACAATCGAATTTGCAGAGA
The DNA here is from genome assembly GCA_001517045.1 of Pseudotsuga menziesii. Lineage (NCBI taxonomy): Eukaryota > Viridiplantae > Streptophyta > Pinopsida > Pinales > Pinaceae > Pseudotsuga > Pseudotsuga menziesii. The sequence continues at coordinate 170,628 of LPNX010195153.1, read as the reverse complement.
AAAAGAATTAGATTTGGTCCCAAGAAAATGACCAAATCGTAATCCTCGACTTCACCATTTTATAATACAAGTTTCAGGCACATTTGTATACTGTCGTGGGGCATATAACCACATTTCTTCTCATCATTTCATGAACATGCCACTTTCCATTCAATTATTTGCTCAGGAAGGAAATTAAAGGTAAGGTTTTAATTCATATAATACACTTTAATTTCTTTGCATGCCCCAATGTTTAATGAACGAGCTGTAATAAAGGGATTTCTTCTCTTAAAGTAGACTCTTTTTCCTTTTGAAGATACACATGACCATCAATGATCTAAATTCTATATGTTTACTTAATGCATGATGCACTAATGTATATATAGAAAAACATTTGAAATTCTATTTTCCAGTTTATTGTTTTATTTTTCTTAAAACATTTCACTTTTTGCTAAGAAGGAGACCCTGTCTGTCTTTCTGCCAAGAAGAAAACACTGCCAGTAGAATGCAGTATATATTTTGGCCATTAAAATTTTCTTTTGGGTTTGATTTTGACCACCATCTTGACCCCTAGGGTAGGATAATGAAAAGTAAATGGAATGCTGGCAGAGACTGTGAGGATAATTAAATAGGCAGTCAAGCTTACGAGGGTTGGTAAATATGTCATCACTTAGAAACAAAGAATCATGCAACTTTTAAAACACAAAAAATAAAAATTCTTACAAACTTTGCTTGATATCCCTGTATGATGAGCTAGCTTCCTGATGTAGCAAGTTTGCAATTTATTTCTGATTCAAACATGTCCTTCTGATGTTCATTTTCAAAGATGTCTGCCATCTCAGATCCCTTCTGTTTTGTTGGAAGTCAGGTCCTTCTGTAGGTTTCTTTTTCTTTACTGAAAGTCAGGTCCCACTGTTTTGTTGTAAATCAGGTCCCTCTGCATATGAAAAAGACTTCGAGGGTTCCAAGAAAGCATAAAAATGCTTATCCCCCTCACAGGCCTACTTATTGACTTGTCCTCAAGTCAAACAAGAACTTCATTATTGGAAATAAAACTATGTAAAAGACATGAAATTTGAAAAAAAATATTTTTATGAATTTTCAATGGCCAAGCGAATCTGGTTTTCCATGCAAAATTCAAGTTTATATTGTGCTAGTGACCTAGTTTTCACAACTAAACTTCCTTTTTTTTGTTTATATATATATATATTTTGTTGGTTTATATATATATATATATATATATATATATATATTTTCAATATCAGAGCAGCTAAGAAGTAAGTGAAGGAAAAACACTGATGTGTCTATCTAGCACTTCCATTTCTCGTTGCTGTGAAATCTAATGTATGAAATCTTCCTTGTTGATAGGCTTGGTATACAATTTGAGCCGATGGCCATTCACCACAAATGTGCGTGCTTCATTATCGATTGTTTGAAGTTTGACTGAGCCATTGTCATATACCTCTACAATCTCATATGGACCAAGCCAATGAGTTGTAAATTTGGCTTTGAAGTCTTTGAACTTTGAGTCAAACAATAGTGCCCAGTCACCGATATGAAATTGTTTCTTTTTTATAAACTTGTCATGCCATTGAGTTCTTTGCTGTTGGATCAAAATATTGTGTTCTATGGCAGCCTGCCTCATCTCATCTAGTTGATTCAATTGAAGTATTCTCTCTTGTTGTGCCTCAGAAAGATCCATACCCAAATCTGCTGCTAACTTGAACGTATGAATTTTAAACTCTATAGGTAGGAGGACTTGCTTACCATAAACAAGCTGATAAGGAGAAAAACCAGTACTGTTTTTCCAAGTGATCTGGTATGCCCATAAAGCTTCAGTAAGCTTAGCTAACCGATCCTTCCTATGCATTTGGACAGTTTTGGTGATGATGCCTTCTAAAGTCTTGTTTGTAGATTCCACTTGACCATTTGCTTGTGGATGGTAAGGGGTAGACTTTCTGTGCTTAATATTGTACTTTTCTGCTATCTCCTGCACTAGTTTGGAAGTAAACTGGGAACCTTGATCAGTTACAATCTCTCTAGGCACCCCAAATTTGACAAATATCTCCTCAAAAAGAAAGTTTACCACAGTCTGTTCTGTGGCTCTTGGTAAAGGTATGGCCTCTACCCACTTAGTAATGTATTCTATACAAACCAAAATGTACTTCTTTCCTTGTGATGGTGGATGAATTGGACCAATGATGTCAAGAGCCCACTTTTCAAATGGTTCTATGAGGATTTGTGGTTGGAGTGGCATTTCATCAGACCGGACTGGCTGTCGCATCCGTTGACAAGTATAACAACTTCTAACATACCTCTTAGCATCTTTGAAAACAGAAGGCCAGTAATACCCCAAATTGAGTATCTTGTATGATGTTATTTTATCTGCAAAATGGACACCACATGGTTCATCATGACATGATTTCAAAATATCTAAAACTTCATCTTGTCGTACACATCTCCATATAATTAGATCATATCCTGTATAAAAGAGATCACCATTAACCCATATATTCCTAGCACTTTGTTTTATAATCTTTTTCTTTTCTTTAGATGACATAGATGGTGGTAATTGTCCTGATGATAAATAGTTAGCAATGTCAGCATACCAAGGAGTGATAACAGAAATTGCGAATAAGTGTTCATCAGGAAAACTATCTGAAACAGGAACAATTTCACCAGTATTGTGTAAACGGGACAGGAAATCTGCCACTTGATTTTCTCGTCCAGGCTGATCTAAAACAGTGATATTAAATTCCTGCTTCAACAACAACCATCTAGTGATCTGACCATTAGTGATAGATTTATTCATTAAATATCGTAAGGCTGAATGATCTGTATGGACAAAAATTTTGTAGGCAGTTATGTAATGACGAAATTTGTTTACAGCATGAACTATCGCCAACATCTCATTTTCAGTGACTGTATAGTTCAATTCTGCAGGTGTCAGATTTTTACAAATAAAATAGATGGCATAAGTCATGGTATGCTCTTTCTGGCCCAACGAGGCCCCTATTGTAGTAGCAGAGGCATTGGTAGAAATATGGAAAGGAAATGTCCAATTTGGTCCCCTTAAAATGGGAGTAGTAGAGAGCTTCTCCTTAAGTGTCTGAAATGCAGATTGACAGTTAGTATCCCATTGAAATTGTACATCCTTTGAAAGTAATTTAAACAGTGGCAGAGCTATCTTACTAAAATTTGCAATAAATCTACGAGAATAGCCTGCATACCCTAAAAAGATTCTTACATCTGTTTGAGTTGTTGGTTCAGATAAATTTTCAATGATTTGAATTTTAGCAAGATCTACTTTTATTCCAGATGAAGAAATGTGATGTCCTAAAACTATCCCTTTAGTCATCATCATAAAACAATTTTCATTACTAAGGGAAAGGTTTGAGTCAACACACCTTTTTAGAATATTCTCCAACTTTGCTAAGGAATCTTCAAAGGTACTTCCATACACAGAAAAATCGTCCATGTAGATTTCAACAAATTCATGAATTAGATCTGCAAAAATGGCCAAGACATCCATTTGAAAGGTAGCTGGGGCATTACATAAGCCAAAAGGTAAAACCTTGTAGGCATATGTGCCCCAGGGACATGTAAAGGTGATTTTGTCCTGGTCTTCTTTTGTAATACTAATTTGATTATACCCACTGAAACCATCTAGAAATGAAAAATATTCTTTTCCAGCTAAGGTATCCAACACTTGATCAATAAAAGGCAATGGAAAATAGTCTTTTAATGTTGCCTTATTAACTTCCTGTAATCTTCACATATGCACCACTTACCATTCTTTTTAGGAACAACAACCAAGGGAGAAACCCATTGGCTGTCGAAGATGGGGTAAATAAATCCCACTTTTAACAACTTCTGTGACTCTTCTTTGACTATCTCTTTTAGTATGGGGTTCATTCTACGTTGCAGTTGTCTAAGAGGTCTGATTTTATCATCTGTGTAAATGTGGTGAGTGCATGTCTCATGATGAATACCTAGCATATCAGAGTACTCCCAAGCAAATGCATGGGAATGTTTATTCAACAAAGTAATCAAATGTTCTTCCTGTAATGTAGTAATATGTGCACTTATATTCAAATGTTTTCCTGGAATGATTTCAACTGTTTTGATTTGAATATATGTGATTGAATGAACATTAAAAATATCGTGAAGTGCAAATGATAGAGAATGTACTGTACAATTTTCCTGAAAATTATAACCCAAAACTTGATTTGCTACAACATATTTCATATCTCTTAATTCTTCAGAAATATCAGGTTCAACAATGAAATAATCTAACAAATATTCGTTGTTTTCTTCCTGAAAATCAAAGAATTGATTGATACTCAGGATAGGCTGAATCACTTCTTCTTGTTGTTCTTTGGTCTCATTAATCCATGACAGCTGATCTAATGCAAGAGGTATTTGGGCAGAAGGGTAAAGTGAAATTTGTTTTCTCTTTGTCCCATGTGAAATGAGCATACTTCTGACCTACATCCTATCAAAGCATCCACTGTTTCCGACCAGGGTCTGCCAAGGATCAATGGGTGCCCTCCTAGATTAGACTTTGGTTGTAGCACTATGAAATGGACAAGATACTCCTAGGAGTCTAAAGAAACAATGATATCTTCGAAGACCCCTTCAGGTGTAATTTTAGACCTATCAGCTAATTCCAAAACTGTTGTGGTTGGTCTGAGATTTGTCAAGTGAAGGTATTCCATTGTCTCTAGTGTCATGACATTATTGGCAGCACCTAGATCGATCAATGTTTTCGGAATTGAAAAATTATTGATAGTAATTGTAACCATTGGGATTCCAGGATCTACATACTTTTCAATGAAAACAGTGTTAGACATTAATCCTGCTAGATTGCCTACCACATGAATTTTTTATGGATCCTTCCTTCTTTTATTTAGACATAATTCCTTAACTGCTTTAGTATAAATTGGAATATCTTTTATAGCCTATAGTAGAGGAATTTTGACATACACATTGGTTAACTCATTCAGAACATCAAAATCAGGTAGGGAGATTGAAGGTTTTTCTTTAACCAACCTTTCTGGAAAAGGAGGTGTATAAGATACTAATGTTTTCCCTTTTGGATTGTGATTTTCTCACTCTGATTTTTCTGTATTTAATTTTTTTGGAGTTTTCTCATTTTCTGTTTGTTCTTCTAAGATAACAAGAGATTATTTTTGTAAAGTTTTCACAGATCTTAAATTGATATTTTGCAGTGGGGGGATTGAATAGGGAAGCGTCATTCCATCATCAACATTATACATGGGCCTATCTATTTTATTATTTGGATTTGGAATTGGGTGAGATGACAATTGTGTAGGCCAAGGTGGATGTTGATTGGATGGAAATTGAAGCTGTTGAGGTGGTGGACCCAATTGAGGAGCCATATTGGGTTTTTGGAAAGATGGAACTTGGAAAGATGGGGCTTGGACTTTATTCTGCTGGTATTGGGGATAGGCAGAAGGTTGTTGATAGGGCTGCAAATAGGCCTGCTGATATGTCTGGTTACCATGGGTATATCCTCGCCAATTTGGAGTAGATTGGGATAATGGAGGAGACCAAGTTTGCGAGGGCATGGGTGCACTCCATGGTTTCTGAATAGGAGTTTGATAATTTGTATGAAACTGTTGCATAGGATCTTGAGACATACCTGAAAATCATGGATGCCAAGGTCTTCGTTGTCCCATAAAGTAGAGAGACTCCATGCTTTGATTCTCCTCCATTCGAGCTGCCAACAATTCTTTCAATCTGGGGAAATCATCAGTTTTGTGATTTGAAGTACATAAGCCACAAATTTCAACAGTATTTAAAGGACATTCTTTTAGTGGGTGTTTCTTTCTACATTTAGGACAAAAAATAGAAAGGGCTTGATCTTGTTGGTCCTGTTGTTCTTGTATTTTCTTGTTTTTTGCTACTTCGACTTGTGTGCCCAAGGTACTCAATAAATTAGTCTTGAAATATTCTAACAGATTTCCAAGCTTAGCTCTAGAGATACCACTGTTTGCAGATTTAGTTACTTTGGTAGTGATATCCCTTTTTCCAGTTCTAGCCTTCCCTCTTGAATATTTCTGACATAAATCTTGTATTTCGTCAAAGGGAAGGTAGGAGATGTCACCTTTGCCCATAACATTCAAAATATACAAATACTCTTCTCTTATTCCTTTTAGAAATATTGTTCTAATCATCTGAGGTGTCAAAGAATTGTATTTAGATTTCTGCAGGTTGTAGGAGAATCTTTCCAAATACTCCTCCAAGCTCTCATCTTCCTGTTGAGTCATTCCAAAAATGTCATCTTTTAGATCCTTTGATCTGCAATATGCCTGATATTTTTGAAGAAAGATCTTCCTCATTTCATCCCAGCTAGTGATAGAATGCTCTCCGAAGCCCATGACCCTATTCAAGGCAGCTGCTTTAAGGGTAGCAGGGAAAAGATGAAGGTTATGGGTGTCATCAGTGTATCCATAAGTTTGACACAAGATATCAAACTCGAATAGGAAAGAGTCTGGATCCTCAAAATTCATGCGATAGAAGTTTGGTAAGACAGATGGTGGAATATTCTTCATTTTTACCTCTTCTCTTAGGGTAATGCTAGTGTCCAAGATGGGAAATTTAAAGGTGGCTTCCTGATCTTCTTCTGTTCTTTCATCCCTCTCATGTCTTCTCTCTTCTTCCCTCTCATTTCGCCTCTCTTCTTCTCTTCTCTCTTGTCTTCATTTGTTTTCTATTTCTAACATTCTCTCATACTCTCTTCTCTGCTCTGCAGTTGGTCCTTTTGATGTTTCTTCCTCAGCCATTTTAAAAGTACCCACTGTTGTGATGAATCCTTTTGGAAAAGAAGGTCCTGTTACTTCTATTTTTGGGGGGTTTTTGATAAATCTTCCTTTCTTGTCTCTTTGTCTTGACATAAAACTAAAATCTACTCTATGTTTTGTTGAATTTTTTTTTTGCTTTTATGAGAGAACTAAAGTTCCTAAGCCTACTTCTAAATGCATCCCCGGCAACGGCACCAAATGTTCGGCTCCAATCCACTGATTTAGACTGGACCTTAAGTTTATGTCAATCTGGAGTTTGTAGACTTAGAGGCATATCCAAGTATAAGGACTCAAAGCTAGACTTGACTTGGAAATCTAGTTTATCTATGAAATAAAACTATTAACAAATTAAGTTACTGTGATTTGAAAACAAAAAAAATTCCTTACAGCAACAACTTCATTTGATATTTCATTTACACAACAATTTATACGTGAAAGCTTCTAAGATAATAAAAACAATTACAAATTAATCCTAACCCTAAAATATGAATTATGAAACTCTGCCTATTATCCCAGCATTGAATAAGCAATCAAACATTAATTCCCTTTACAGGAAAGCATTCATAATGTGTAACTATTCTTAATTCTCCATCATTAAATAGGCAAGCAATGTACAACAATGTGAGATAGTAGTTTTAATCATTCCTTCAGTATAGAACTAATGAAATAACAAAGCTTATAAAACTGATTGAAAGCAGTCTAACTCGTTCTGCAATAAGAAAATCGAATCCTACAGGAACTAAAACATACCATTGACACAATCCAAATCGTTTGCAACAATCCAAATTGTTCACTGGAAATAAAAGGGTGTGTAGACTCGACAGAGGGGGCCCTCCAATGGCTCATTCACACACGCAAATGAAGAATCACAGAGCTTTAAACTTTAATTATATTCACCATAAAATCGATCATACACAATAATAGAACAACGCAGTCCATAACAGTATGCGTTTTCTCCCCAAAACGTGATGGATTTCTCCTCTGTTTTATGAAGTACTTATACAAAATTTTAAAAAAACTAGAAATGCTATTAATCTAGAAGCTAATTAATGAAACACAGTCCTCAAGATCCTCTATCATATCCACAAAAATAAAAAAAATCGGAACTGCCCTGCTTTTGTGATGAGTGGTAAGGCAGGTGGTCATCTTTGACCGACATTGATTGGACACCTATGAGAGCCACATCATATATTCGTTGGAATTTCATCCATCCTTGGACACTGAGGATCTTTTCTCCATATTTTAGTTCATGCCTAGCTGGCCTACAAGTATTCAACCTTGGAGACCTTACGAGAAGTTTGCACATCCTGTAATCCTGAATAAAAACCTTATCTTAAATGCCTTAAAAATATCAAAATTCAATTTGTTAAAAAGTAATGGCATTTATACCTTTTGACCAAAGTTTGTGGGTGAAATTAAGGCTTTATAAATCAGTATGATGGTTTTATGGAGGGAATTGGAGGATATTTAGATGACAAAAAGAGGTGAAAATGGTACCCAACACACACCTTTATAGATTGCTAATATTTATAGTTTTTAAACTTGTAGATGCTATTAGCATCTGAAGAGGGGCAACAAATTGATGGAAGCGGTCACTCCCATGGGGGAGATATGTCCAAGGAAGGGCTAAGTATATTAAAACATGCTACTTTTTTAGTACATATTATTCCATCCATTCAACTCCATGTATAAATATGGTAACACTTTATGACTGCAAACATCATCAAAAATCCCTGCACCGTCTCTTTGGTTTGGATCTCCACATAGTCCAAATGGATATAGGGGGGATTTTTACATCATACAACCCTCTTACTTGAAAAGAGCAGGTGTGCATGACGATCAACTTACTCATTTCACGGTAATGTACACACTTCCAATCGTAGTTGTTGGTTCGCTTTGAATTCACTTCACAACTAGTTTTTCTTAATGTTATTTTCACATCTTTATAGCATTAGGATGTAGAGTCATCCATGCTAGAACTTAGTGGGTTTGTTGATGTTTCGGTCCATACTGCATCTACAATACAGATAATTAACACTCAGGTACATGTACTTGAATATTTGTAATTGTACAGTTCATTTGTGTTGTTTATGGACATGCATGTTGTCTAACTATTTTATCATTTGGTGAATGTAGCCACATGTTGTTCCATTAGTGCATGGAACTGAGGTTTATGTTCAACATACGACTCCTCTTACAACTAAAGAGTCCTAGCCTCTTCCTCCAAAAATGGTTTTTTTGGTGAGATGTTCTTTTTTTACATAATTGATTAGTACTTTCTCATTCATGTACATGTTGATAATTCTTGAGATAATTGACATATTTTTTTTTATTCGCAGAGAAGCATTGCAAAGAGACTCTCTGGAAGGAGGAGGAAACCAGAGGCACCTACACCCCCGATGGATGCAGTGAGTCTTTTTTTTATGTACAATTGAGTCATATTTTAAATTTTCAAATTTTGTTATTGTTGGAAAGTACTAGATCAGTTACTTGATCAAGTAACGTTGTCATTGATTTACTGTTGCCATAGGTACACAGTGGTCTTCAAAAGAGGAAACAAGCATCAGGGTCTGGGAAAAACATGAAAAAGTTATATTTTTGATGTGTTAGTCGAGGACAAATATGTATTTTTATGTATAATATGGATTTAGAGTATAGGGGCACGGTCCACGATAAATGCACTTTTATTTGCACATGTGCATCAAAGATTTTTTTGATACATGTACATTGACAAGCCATAAATGGGACTTCTATTTTTGTATTATAACTTTCATCATGTAAAAAACATTCCATATCAAGGCTCCTAAGATCTTCATGGTTCAATATTTTTAGTGTGATTATACACGTGTAGCCAAGAATGTTTCTATGTGTAATGTTCTTGATTTTTTTATAGATGTTACGATTGCATGGAGATATGAGTTATAAATTTGAGAACAATGTACAATTACAATATTACATAATGACAAAAATGCACATTTCAATTTTTTTTTACCATAATTCGATTGCATATACAATGTTATATTAACAATGTTAAATTGTATTCACAAAGATGGAACATACCTAATACACGTAAGAACCCAACACAGCTAAGAAAATAATCCAACTAAGTGGAATACAAAAGCACCTTACCCACATAACAACCTAACAAAATTTTAAAGGATGCATGTAGTTGACACACCTAAGTGATGCACCTGTGTGGTCTACATCAATAAAATTAGTGTTTGACCTCGTCTATAATCTTCAAATACATAACATTTTTTATTTCGTGTGTGGGAAACCCATGTCAAATATTCTTCATTGATAACCATTGACTGAATTCGAAAATAATTTCTCTCGGAGTCATTTAATGAGACAATGAGGCTCTGCTTCCCATCCAAGCAATGTGTCAGCCAATAGTCAGTGCACCATTCATTATGTCTCACGAAAACCACTTTGGATATCTTCCCTACATAAAATAAAGTGCAGACCTAGGAGTTAGCTAACTAAACACAACTAGTCATGAAACATTTCAAAGATATCGTCATAACAGTCGAACTTTCTTGTATGAGATCTAAAATGTGGTCGTAGTCATGTGAAATACTCGACTGGACCTCCTCCAACAGGGATAATTGTACAATTATTTTTTGAAGAATGGAGAGTGATACACGATCCCCTCTTTCAACCCAATATGTGGATTCACAGTTGTCCCATTCACCACTACTATATGGACAACAAAAATAAGTTTTCCTTATCCACATTTCAATTATAGCATTGTCTGACATCCTAACTGAACGGAATGCATGAGGTCCTTGGACGGTCTTACACTCATATAGGTGTGATAGATCTACATCCACCACCTCCAAAAAATATCTATGTACATGTGCTTTTTGAGATGATTGGTCTTCGTGCCTTCTATCTCCCTACCCCATCACTGAAGAACACCATGCAATAATGGTCTTTGCATCTCAGATGAGAGAAATAGTTGTGAATTTCATGTCTTTCCTACGTAATGAGGTTTTGATGCATGCACCTACTCCATCATGTTACCCTTTTCCATGTCCGGTCTCAAAATAGTTCCAAATATGTGGCACCTTGTGCCTCTTGTGGAGAATACACAACCATTGGAAGACACGAGAATTTTTGAATTGCCCCACACAGCCATCAGACCAAATCCAATGTTGTTCCATTTGTATGATGTTATCCTCCAAGTGTTTGTAGAACAACTGAAAGCTGTGTTGTACACAATCCAATTCATGACACCTGTCATAACTTATGTAAAAGTGATACTCCTTCAATATAACACTTTTATCTTCCATACTATCTTCCCCATGTCTATGAGGTGATATAGACCATTATGCTGACCTAGTCTGAGTGATAATATTGACTCTGGATCTCGCTATGTGGTTGATAAGTATAGTTTTCCACAAAATCGACCACTGATAATATAGTTCCAATAGGAAATGTATCCCTACATGCTCTAAACTCTTCATCTTGCCAACGATCCACATGTACATGCTTTACATACTGTCGTCTCTTTTCAAAGAATTCCTCCATGAAGTTGTATACCGGTATGTGGTAGATCAACAATAAAGATGTACAGATCAATGGGTTGTTACATATATGAAGTAGCAATATATGAAGGAAAAAATACTATTCAGGAATTGGTTACTAACCTCATAGGCGACCAATTGTATTTTTTTTCTTTCATTCCCTCCACCGATATCATACATGATATATTTGAATGACTGTAAGTTGACTTCATGTCTCCCAAGTTCATGCTTATCGGCGACATGTATGCATTTATCTAAAAATTTCATTCCACCACACCCTGGGCATGTCCCATCTATGCAAAGCCTTTGATAAAATGCGCAAGCTTCTATCCTTCTACACAACATGCTTGGATAAACTCTCTATATGATGTCAGTGGCAATGTAGTTGAGCATTCTTGCACAAAAGTGTTATGCAAAACACACAATATATGTATATATGTGTCATAATAATCACCACACTCAATGTGATATCAACAACAACATGTTTTACGAGTTGTGTTTATTTTAACATACCATGGTTTACATTTCTTAAAGGATCTTTGGCCCAAATTCATTATGCTCATGTCTAAATATCTAATATAATTTTGTTTGTGTCATGTCAAGAAAATGTTTAATGTGGGGCTCACGATCCCTTGAACCCCTTCTCAGTTTTAGTACATGTTTTTGGTTCGATGAAGGTATACTATTGTCACGCCAAAACTCCTACACTAGTCCCTTTACCACATCAATGAGCTTCATATCGGAGCGTGGCAACCTGCCAATGAAGGACCACACTGTCTTTTTCTTTCCCTTGTCTTCAAACATCTTTCGTAACAACTCAACAAGAAATCTCCAACAATTTCACTCCAAATGCCATTTTTTATCGCAATGAGGACATGTAGGATTATCTACCTATTTATTTACTATAGATATATTTTTAGTCGTATCTTTTCCTTTCTACCACTTCTTGAACTTTGGTGGCTTCTTATACACATTCTCCATACCATGTTTCACCTTGCTAGCTTCAAGGTGAGTAACTTGTACTAACACTTCATCAATGTTAGTAGGATTACACATTAAACTAGTATGATGAAGATAAGATTGCAGACCACCAATGTACTTAAGAGTTTAACGAGTGTGTAATTTAATTTCCAATGCTAAAGTTTTATTCTTAAGTTTTGGAGTATAAGGTTGAGCATTTTTCCCTTCAATTCTCTTAGACTTAACCATGAAATCATTGATGTTTGAGTATCTTCCAAAGCATAGAATCGTTTCCTTAATACAAACATAAATTCAACCCAAGAAGAAATGATTTTATAGTGTTGTACAATATATGTACTGAAATCTACATTATAATGAGGATAAAGAGAATGAACATTATTTTGTGATGGTTATTATCTTTTGTGTATATTGACATTAACTCTAATTGCAAAGAGATGATTAAACATAATGCACACATTTTTGTCATGGTTATTATTTTGGGTATTAAAAAATAGTAATTTAAGTTGATATTAATATTTAGATCTTAAAAATATTTTTTAAACAAAAATATTTACTAAGTATATATTTTTACTAAGTTTAATTTTAAAATTAAATTACACTTTAGCAATGCTCTTCTTTTTCTTTATTTTAAATTTTGATAATGTGAAGCATTTTAAAATAACCATAACTTTGAAGAAAATAGTTTTTGCTCTAAATTCTTATAGCTGAGATGGAATTACATTTCCTCATAATATTTGGATTAACTTTTGGATTTGAAAATATCTATATATTATGAAAAAAGTTATAATAAAAAAAAAAATGTATTTCTCTATCAAAATAGAAAAATTAGTGGGTATAATGGTTAAGAGCATGTGTTTCCTCTTAGGAGGCCACATGTTCAAATCGAGAGGTGGGTAGTGTATGTATACCTCTGTAAAATTTAGGAGCAAACAAGGGGGTCTTACACACCCTTAAAATAAATAATAATAATAATAATAATAGTAATAGCAATAATAGTTATTATTATTATTATTATTATTATAGAGATAGGTAAAACATTCTTAAGAATCTTGTAAATTAATTTTTATACATAATGACTTAATATTTTTTGAGAAAATAAATACTACATTTTTAAAGTTAAATAACCTTTTTTTTTTTTCTTTTAAATCCCGTAAAAAAATATTGATGGCATTGTGGACCTATGTATCTATGGCCAATCTCATCTAGATTGCCCATTACTAATTGAATTTGAGGAATTTTTGATGGTTATGGGGCATTTTTTCCATGTGCTAACTATTAACCCAAAAAATCCCTCACTAAGCTCTACATGGCCTACACCACCCAAGGACACCCATGCACGACCCTCATTTCACCCCATTGGACCTCCACACCCTCAAAAAGGCATAAGAATGAGCAAAAGGGATTGAAAACCCCCAAAAAGAGCCTAAATAGTTCTACTAGGGGCTAAAGCCTCCAAAAAGGGGCTAAAACCCCTCAAAGGAGCTAAAAACCCCAAAATGAGCTAAAGATAGGGCGAAAGGGCCTAAAAGCCCAAAAAAGGGGCTAAAGCCCCAACGAGGGGCTTAAAACCCTAAAAGCCCCAAAAAAGCTATAATTAGAGGGGTGGGGGTCACTCTCCAAACACTTCTCCCTTGCATACTGTTATGCTGCCCATGGATGCCTTAAGACCCTTTGTCTCTCAAGCAACCCACACTCCCTCTTCGCCATCTTCCATTGAGCCATAACTCCCCATCGAAGAGAGGTGCTTCTCCAAGCCACGACATGGTGGCCCATTCCATCAAAAAGAAGGTATACGAGTGTTATTTTATGTATTTGTTTTAGTAGTTTATTTTATTTCCAATCCATGGTCGGTTTATTTGCAGGTTTATTTCCTAACTTGTTTTGCACGTATTTTGATTTCTAACATGTTGTTTGCAGGTAGCTAGAGGTAAACCCTAACAGTGTTTGCAGAGAGGTTTCGAGCAATTCCATTTCTATTCTTTATGTTTTACTTTTCTTTCTGTCAGTTTTTACTGCATTTCACCTGTAGGATCCTATCCTTCTATCCTATAGATAGGAGGTAGCCAATCCTGCCTAGTAGCAAGGGAGAAATCCCTGTTACACTAACTATCAAACAATTTTTCAAAACTTATTTTTGACTTGTAATGATTTTTATAAGATAGTCTCACTGATATTGAATTTTGAAAGTGGTTTTTAAACTCAAATTTTAATTGCAAGCAATCATAAATGCTTATAGATATATATTGCATAATGTTAGTAGATATCATTTATTATTTGTATATATATTTTTAATAGGTAATTTTGTTAGATTTGTATTAGTCCAACGAGTAGAGATGAAATGAAAGTCGAATGGTCCTGGTGGCTAAGAAATTCATAAATAACATAATAATAATTAATACAAACAGGAATGCAAACTAACTGCACACGAAATTCAAACTAACTGAACGTGGATTGAGATTAACAGACTGGGCACTTTTTGGATTGGTATCAATGGCCTGCCCGCTTCCCACAATCCACTCGAAATAATATTGTGTTATATTTTATATAAAATTATCTACATAGGAAGCTTCTTCAATTCGATTATTTTGAAGCATAACAGACTTAACGGTTTAGGTTCCCTAATATATGCAGCATATTTAGGGTTCCTAATATATGCGATATGCAACATGGAGCTGTATATATTTGAATGGGATCGTATTTGTGTAACTGAAGGGGATAAATTCATAATAAATTGTGTAACTGAAAGGGATAAATTCATAATAAATTTGGCCTACTTAATCTTTATAATAAATTTAGGGTTACCATAGATCTCTATATGTATAGAGCAAAAGAGCGATAGAGAGTACCAACATATTGTAGAGTATACAAATCAAGTGGGGGACGTTATTTTAGCGGAAGGATTTCAGGGACAATTATCACTGGAATAATCGAAGAAAGTGAAAAAACATGTTGCTGTTGAAGGTGCCCCATTCATAGATGTTCACCAAATGCCAGTGATTATCTATCATAATCATCCACCAAAGGCTATTGAAGTAGAAAATAAAGATTTCAAGGAGTTCGTGCAAAAGCGCACAAGTGCAAGCAAGGATGATAATGCCATTTACAAGACGTCAATGGATCCTTCAGTCATCATTGAAGAACCACCAAATCATGAGCCTACAACAAATGAAGTCTATTCCGTACTACAATCACCTATACCTAACATATTTAGCTTAGAGACACAAGCAACCCAGCACGCCCATCAACTTTCAGATCCAATCCCTAGATCTGATATCTCACCAATCTCGTCTCCAGGGATGAGTTTCTCGGATAATTTTTTTCATAATCTTTTGAACAATACAAATGCTGATCTTATGAGCTGGGAAGATGATGATATTATGAGCTTGTAGACGGTAGCGACCAAGCCTTCCCTTCAACTTTCAGATCCAATCCCTACATCTGATATCTCCCCAATCCCATCTCTAAGGATGTGTTTCTCATATAATTGCTTTGAGAATCATTTGAGCAGGGAAGATGTTATGATCTTGGAGACACCAGCGAACTGAGCCCATCCATCAACTTTCAGAGACTAGGATGAGTTACACAGATCTTCTGAACAATACAAATGATGATCTTCTCGATCACAACTTTATCTGCGAAGAGGCGGAGGTGTCAAGAACTCACACCATCTATTCATTATCAAACCCAACCCCCACCCATGATATCTTTCCTTGTATGGCTTTTGCAGGTAATTTGTTTGATGGTTATCTCTTTGGGTTTTACATTTGTTTTTCCAGGGATTGGTTTTGCAGGAAGGCTTTTTGATAAAGTTTCAATCTCACTAGACTTAGAAGAGGAAGTAGGCATCTTATTTTTGTTTTGATAAATCTGTGATATTTTAGGAGTGCTCCAAAATTAGAAATAGATAAACAAGAATACATTCTATTACTTATGATACAAAAATGATATTACAATCAAACATGGGAGCTGGAAGATTCACCCATGATCATTTTCAGCTAGATTTAGACTATATTCTCCCTTGATTCCTAGACTCATGCCTCTCCTTTTTGATAAGGAAACATGACCAACCCACACACTTAAATAAATTAAAACAAAGGTATTCATGTGACACCTGGTATTCAATTCACTGTATTCTCTAGCACCAACTAGAAGGAAGCACCAACACCCTTAATTCTTCATTATTGAATGCAAATGAAAGTTTAAATCCTTTCCTTGCAGTACCATTCCACCTTATTGATTTCTATAATGATTTTGTTATCATGACGCACAACATTTTTGTTAAAATTTCATTATTGTGATATCGAATGTTTTTTTTCAAATATCTTTGCTTCTATAAGGATGTCACTATTTTGCTGTAACATGTTCTGTCTCGATAGATGGTTTGTGGATGCTTCTATCCTGAAGTCACTATTTCGATGTGCCACAATACCTCGGGTTCAATATGTTATCACTAATCTTGTGAACATTTCACAATCTTGAATGTCTGATATATGTTGCTACTTTGCATTCAATACATCAGTACTATTTCATATAATATTTCCATAGACTCACCAAATTTCCAATGTGGACGTCATGTGGCATCTAATTTAATAAGAAATTAGTAGGAATCTATGGTAGGGAACAAAAACATGCACTTCAAGAGGCAGGTTCGAGTTTGACCCGACCTGAGGATCCCCACCCAAGAGTAAATGAAGAAAGGAGTCTCAGAGTAAATGGAGAAAGGAGCTTGAGGATCCCCACCCATGAGTAAATGGAGAAAGGAGCTTGAGGATTCCCCACCCAAGAGTAAATGGAGAAAGGAGCCAAGGATCCCGTGTCCAAGAGTAAATCGAGAAATAAATACTACTAACTTCAATAGCAAAGAGGCTAAAGATGTTTCCTACAAAGAGGCCTGTGAAAGGAGATCAGTGGTGTCAAAGTTCCATGATTTAGTGGAGAGACTTGCACAAAAAGAGGAAATATTGGAGAAAGAGAAGGATAAAAAAACCATAAAAGTGTTCGACTATGCATCAGATAATTTGAAATTGAGTTCATGAGATCTTTCCAAGAATCATATTGGATCCATTACAGGAGTTGAGGTTGGAGATGTATTCCAGTATCGAAGGCTACTAAGCATGATAGGCTTGCATAGACCTATACAAGGGTCTATATATTATCTAAAGCCTGAAAAGATAGGATACATGGTGCCATTGGCTACAGGAATAACAATGCTCGTAGCCAATCTCACCATGTAGCGAGTTTCTTCAGGATTTAGATAATATATACCTCCTTGTAGAGGTCTATGGAAGCCTATCATGCTCAACATCCTTCGAGACTGGAATACATCTCCAACCTCAACTCCCAAAATGGATTCGATATGATTCTTGGAAAGATCTTGCCAAATAAATTTCAACTTATCTGATGCATAGGAAAACACTTTTATGGTTTGTGGGTCCTCCTCTTTCTCCAATATTTCATGTTTATGTGCGAGTGTCTGAACTAAATCATGGAAATTTGACACCACTGATCTCCTTTAACGGGCCTCTTTGTAGGAAACATATTTCATCTCTTTGATATTGAAGTTGGAAGTAAGTATTTCTTTAGGATCCTTTCTCCATTTACTCTTGGCTAGAGGATCCTCAGCTCCCTTCTCAATTTACTCTTGGGCAGGGGATCCTCAAGCTCCTTTGTCCATTTACTCTTGGGCGGGGATCCTCAGGTCGACTCAAACTCGAACCTGCCTCTTGAACTGCATGTTTGCATTTACTAGCATAGACACCTACTAATTTAATATTATAATTGATATCTGATTTCAATATGCTTTGTCTTTGTCTTATCGTGAAACATAATATTTTTCGTCATCTTAATACAAATTTGATTATCACAAAGGATATCAATAGCATATATCTCTCCATGGAATAGTCTTGCTAACATCTTTCAAAGCCATACTACTTCGCTACATGTTGAACATGCTACAATGTATTCATCATATGCCGTACGAAGTGCAATACTATTATGCTTTCTACTGAACCAAGAGATTATGCATGATCCAATATTAAAACAACATCCTGATGTGATTTTTCTATCTTTG
Source organism: Pseudotsuga menziesii (assembly GCA_001517045.1). Lineage (NCBI taxonomy): Eukaryota > Viridiplantae > Streptophyta > Pinopsida > Pinales > Pinaceae > Pseudotsuga > Pseudotsuga menziesii. The sequence continues at coordinate 152,242 of LPNX010195153.1, read as the reverse complement.
GAAATTCTTCCCGAATCTGAATTTGTATATCCATGCAATTTGATCTCTCCACTAGATTCATATATGAGTAAATAATATAAAGTTCCCTTTGGATAACTCATCATATGTTTTTCCCCAATAAAGTGAATGTGTCTTAGAAGATGAAGTAGGCATCTTATTTTTGTTTTGATAAATATGTCATATTTGAGGAGTGCTCCAAAATTAGCAAATAGAAGCGATATTTTTTTTTAATTAGGAATACATTCTATTACTTATGATGCAAAATTATATTACTATCAAAACTGGACAGCTGGAAGATTCACCCATGATCATTTTCAACTAGATTTAGACTATATTCCCCTCTGATTCCTAGACCCCTGCCTCTCCTTGTTGACAAGGAAATAGGGCCAACCCACACACTTACATACATCAAAACAAAGATATTCATGTGACACCTCGTATTCAATTCACTGGATTCTTGAGCACCAACTACAAGGAAGCACCAACGCCCTTAATTCTTCATCATCTAATGCAAATGAAGGTTTAAATCCTTTCCTTCCAGTACCCTTCCACCTTATCAATTTCTATTATGATTTTTTTATCATGACGCACAACATTTTTGTTAAGATTTCATTATTGTCACATCAAATGTTTTTTTTCAAATATCTTTGCTTCTATGAGGATGTAACTATTTTGATGTAGCATGTTCTACCTCGATAGAAGTCACTATTAGATGGTTTGTGGATGCTTCCATCCTAAAGTCACTATTTAGATGTGCGACATTACCTCGGGTTCAATATGCTACCACTATTTTTATGAACATTCCAAAATATCAAATGTCTGATATATGTTGCTACTTTTCATTTAATACGTCAGTACTATTGTAAAATACCTCTCATACCTTAATGCCATCATGGGTGAAAAAAGGGGTGAAATTTTGTTTTGCTATTACTACAACATTTGTCAATCATGTTAGTGGCAAATCTTACATGGAATTTCAATGCAAACATGTACACTCAAATTCAAAAATGTCCAAACTACACGCATTGTAAAATAAATCATTTGACCATGTACACCCATCCTCCTCTACAAAACCAACTATGCAATTGCATCCAATTCACTAAGATAACATAAACTAAACATGCTCATTATGCTTTCTAGTATTCACGTCTTTAAGTAGTTCCCTCGATGGAAGAATACTAGTGTAGTAATTAACGTGTCATTTGATACATACTCCAATGTTCCTTAACCACATTTTCATCTACACTAGGCTTCGACTGACAATATGGATCTCTGTTAGAGGATTGATTGTTTATTGGTAAATCCTTAGCCACCATGTATCCACCATCAGATACCTGTTTATTGGGCTATCATCTTCAACAAGATTGACTCGATGGACTATTCATTGTTTATTTTCTAAGTAATGAATTGTGACAATCCTCAATTGTCAATCAAAAGTTTCGCTACCAAAGGACAAATTCTATCTTCGGTACATCCACACACTACTCCTACTCTCAAAGCATTCCTCTAGATTTAGATTTTACTTATTGAGATATATCTATAACCTTGTTAAATATTCATGGCATACACAATTATATAAAACCAAAATCCATGCATTATATTTTCTGGCAGTCCCTTAGATTATAGTTGTCCGAAGAAGGCTTGTGCAAGAAATCATGTGACATACCCACATAGGTAAGAGCCAAATCATTGTTGCAAGAGAACTTTATGCTTGTGAACAACCATTACTAGGAATTGAGAATGATAATAAATATGAAACCCATTTTACATCATCACCAGAACATCATAGATTTGACTGTATCAAGGTTTACCATTGCAATCCCTTTTAAGGTTAATATTCTTTATAATGCTTCATACATGAGGCAGAGACTTTATTCAATAACACGTAACTCAACCATTTAACATATCATAATTATTGAAAGGAACTACTCGACAAATAATTATACCATCTATCTTCTTATAAATAAATATTCACGTGACACACATAAATCAAAAGTAAAACAAACACAGAAGATATACGTGGTTCACCCCAACGAGGAGTTACATCCACCAAAGGTGCTAATATTTTTTATTTAACCAACTCTTGCAAGTTCACAAATATACATCAGTTCATCTACAACTTCTTCTTTTACAAGGAAGAAAAGAGGAGCCCCATGCTCTCACTCTCTATATAGTTTAATGTCCAGAAGATACAATCATAAACATAAGGTTACACGACTGAGGTAATTAAATTATGTCAAAATTTTATGCCTCCTGAAAAATACCACATGCTTAGTCTATTGAACTCGGCCTATATTTTATGACAACATCAGTACTACAACCCAAAACCATCCCCTTCAAATACACCACTTTGACCAGAACTTCAGAGTTGCTATTGGGTATCATAACTTTTCAACTTAGTCTCAGGAATTTTGAAATCGAGTATGCTAGTAGAATACAAGCCCATATGCACATGCAATAAATAACAAAGAACTGGATGACAAGTAATCCAGCAGACGTACCACATAAGAGTATGACCGAATGATAAACTCATGTTAACAACCTATGCACCTTGCAGTCTTTATGCCTATTTTCAAGTCATCAAGACATCTCATAGTCTACATATCTATGTTCAAAAGATGAAGGAAAAATGCTATCTTAAATTGCATCCTGTATCTATGTTCAAATATCATAAAGGCAAAAATAGTTTATTAAAACAAAAACGCAGCGTGGATTTTATGTTCATTTATCATGAATGCAAATGTAGTCTATTAAGACAAAATCGCATCCTGGGTTTATCCATATATAATGAGGGCACACGCAGTCTATTAAGAGAAAATCGCAGCATGGGTTTTATGTTCATATATCATGAATGCAAACACAGTCTATTAAGACAAAATCGCAGCATAGTTTTTATGTTTATATAACATGAATGCAAACATAGTCTATTAAGACACAATCGCAGCCTCGTTTTTATGTTTATATAACATGAATACAAATGCATTCCATTAAGAAAATTTTTTAGCTTGGGTTTATGTCCATCTATCATGAAGGCGCATGCAGTCTATTAAGAAAAAATTGCAGCCTTGGTTTTATGTTCATATATCATGAATACAAACGTAGTCCATTAAGACAAAATCGCAGCCTAGGTTTATCCATCTATCATGAAGGCACATGGAGTCTATTAAGACAAAATCACAGCCTTGGTTTTATGTTCATATATCATGAATGCAAACGCAGTCTATTAAGACAAAATCACAGCCTGGTTTATGTCCATCTATAATGAAGGCACACGTAGTCTATTAAGACAAATCATAGCCTGGTTTTATAGTTCAATGCATATGAATATACCTATCATAGCAGATCAAAAAATTCCCAAAAGGTTTCATAGAAAAATACTTACTCAACACTGCGTGCAGTCTTGGTTGAGGCCATCCAATGCCGTAACAGATCAGAACTGGGTACTATCCCTCTAAGTTACCAGCCATCACCTTGGTCAGGAAAAATCGGCTATGCTTGAACTGAGTGTATTTTTTTTTTGAGCTCAGTTCCCCCCCCCCCTCTAAAAGGTATTTCGTGGCCTATAAGTAACCAGAGGAGTGACGGTTCCCCTTTACTACTCAGGAAGTTCCCATAATTTAAGGCAATAATTCTGCCCCTATTGTTGCCAAGGCACATCTCCCTAACATATAGCCATCAAGAAATTTTCCTGACATATAGTCGTCAAGAAAATTTACTAGAGACATGCATTCTTCCCAAACGAGCATTTTCTTTTATTGAATGCTTAGTAAGATATTCCTTTTAATTAAAGTAATTATGTGAGTTTCAATAAGATACCTGTCCGAGAGTGGCAATAATCATTTTTCAAAAGGACCATAATTCTGTATCATGCTACTTATGTGTTATTTATAAAGGCTTATTCCCATGTATTCTTAATAAAGGGATCTTTATAATAAGTCATTTTCCTCCTAGTAAGAGATACCCTCCTCTCGCTTTGGCTAGTTCCACTTACCTCGATCGTTGCAATTGTCTAGTAGATTATGGCAACCGTTTTTTCTAAAAACTTTGGTCACAGCTATAAAGGTTCAGGGATGATTTATTCCCTCCATTCAAGCTGAACCTCTCCTTCAATCAAGTCAAGATTAGAGTATGAATAAAAGTTCATGTTTTTGGTTGGAGGAATTAATTCTTTATCTTCATTTTCCCCACAATAAAATATACGAAGGTTTGGACTCCTTCCATCATAACCATATATATACCATATGGTTTAATAGTTATACCTTGTATACTTATTCTCACCCTTCCAAAGAAGAGAAGTTTGTTTATTAAACGACCTTTGTCATATTAATGGAATATATATAACGTTATATATATATATATATATATACTATCTCATTAATATATTTATTTCATATGAATAGTTGTTTATGTAAAGATTTTACTCCTTTGATTTTCATCCTTTAAATCCTTACCTTGATCATTGCAATTGTCTAGCAGATTATGGCAACCGTTTTTGCCCAAAACTTTGGTCATGGCTATCAAGGTTCAGGGATGATTTATTCCCTACATTCAAGCTGAACCTCTCCTTCAATCAAGTCAAGATTAAAGTATGAATAAAGGTTCATGTTTTTGGT
>LPNX010195153.1:117509-147437 GCA_001517045.1 Pseudotsuga menziesii | reverse complement strand
TATATATATATATATATATATGTGTGTGTGTGTGTGTGTAAGTACGTTGTTCTCATGATATTGACCGCTACGCAATTACCATTGTCTATGGTAGCTAGCTTTCTCCCGTTACCACGTCGCAATTTTGAACAACCCAGGTCACACTTTCCTGGATGAACAAGTCCATGTTAACCATGGCCTCTCCCTCTTAGTGGATTTGGTTGCTTATCACTGGGGTTACGCGATACCCTTAGGTCTCATAAGTGTATAACATGGTTCATACTGATGGGGCCTTGGCCTTGAGCTCCTCACCAAAAAAAATTTAAGTACAATAATATTCAAAATTTACAACACATTCAGGGGTTTACAAGAGGGATATTACATCCTTTCCCCCTAAAAATAACACCATCCTTAGTGTTCCTAGTTTAACCAATATCGTTCTTCTATTTTGTCGTCCTTTCTTGTTTTCGTCCTTTTGATCTGATCTCCTTCGATCTTTCCTATCTCTTCTCAAGTTTCTATTGCTCAAGACCTACAATTTCCTGCACAAGGTTTGGGTCTAGCCCAAAATTTTACTCAGTAATTCATGTTCAAGATTGTAATTCAAATTAAACAAGATCTATAGATCCAAGTTTGCATTGTAACAATCTGCAATTTTCTAGTTTTTTTTTATTGGTGTTGTGATGCCCAATCATTTTCATAATGCAATTTATTCATCAATAAAACATAATTACTACCATTTTCGATATTGGTCGAACCCTTTGATAGTTATGTCGTCCTCGACCTAAGGAAGGATCCTTTCTTCATTTTTCACATTAAGCATGTAACAGTTTAGTTACTTAAAAATTTATGAACCCGTTTTATGTTTGTTACGTTTTCCAAACATCTTTGAGTTTCTTTTCCATTCTTGTGTGGACTTACGACAATTTTCTGAGGTTACTCTCCCTTTTAACCACTAGTTAAAAGTTTTCCCCTCAGTGACATCAAACAACGTCCTATCTTCCAAATGTCCATTTTTTGCCTAGGTATTTTTGCCACACCAATGTGCTCACATGGTAACTTCTTACCTAAAACCATTGTGCTCCCGCAACATATATGACTAACACCAATGTGCTCACTTTGCAATCACTTGCCTAACACCATGGTGCTCCCGCGACTTTCAATTTTTTTCCTTGTTCATATTCAGTATAAATTTTAACCTTGACTATTTGCAATGCACACTCCTTGGTGCTTAGCATGACTTTACTATCATTGTACCGATTCATGAATCGGCTACACGGTTAGTCATATCATTCATTGATAACCCAAAACTTCAACAATCAATTATCAAAATTTCATAATTTGCAGCAATTTTAATCGTCATCCATGAGTTATATAACCCTTTAAATCATCTAGAAAAATTACTCTTTACTCTTTTCCAAGCAATTGGGCGCAAGTTATAAATGCAGGGGGATTTTACACGCCGCAATGCGTGACGACTACATTAATGGTCATGATCTTGATGAAGCTTGCAATGTCAGTATAACATCATCCACAGTTAATACTTGGTTTATAAAAACTCAAAATTCGACAATTTTATAATAAGTAAGCCATCACCCATACTTAACCTTCTTAATTAAGGCATCAAATTACTAATAGCTAATTCTAGCTGATAGTATTCCTCGCATATCCTGCAATATTAGCATATAACATTGTACAACATTCATCAATCACTATCAACCTCTTCAGACGTCCTTACTTGTCTAAATTTGGATATTTTCTAGTGAAGGGATATTCCAACTTATTCCACATTCATGAGTGGCGATGTTAGGGACACTAGCATTCCAATATCATTAGGACTCAAAGTAAAACATAATTTCATATCTTGGCTACTTATGTCCTATCATAAAAAAAATTTAGCTCATCTGAATGTGAGCCTTTACATAGGTGCACTCTTTTTACACAACCAGTAACATTAGGTACAACACCGCATCCTATTTACCTTAGTTGAATTGTAGGCCAAGTCCATAAGGCTTCTGGTTCCCTTTTGAGGAAATACTGTAAGGAATGTTTTCGTTCTTGTGCAAATGTATAAGAGATCAAATAATGCCAATGGTTATGCATAACCCAAATCCTTGCATACTAATAATTAGATTTAAAGGATACATTATAGCAGTGGTGTTATTAACATGAATTCTCTTCCTAACAACTCTGAAATTCAAGTCCTACCCTTCCTTAGCATCTATTTTTGTATGCCAATGGCCTTCAACATTCACACATTAATCCAAACACTTGTGATAAGGTAGTTAATATTTACTTTCTGAGGATTTTTGTTACACATAGGCTCATAAAACAAATAACATTCTCTTCTTCCATCATTCACTTATTAGGTGTAACAACTAACCATTTTTACAAACACAATTCTTCATTATATGCATTTAGGACCCAAATTCGTATGATATATTATGAGCAAACACATAGATAAAAGTGTTTTGTCAGAAACTAATGGACCCAAAATATTTAAGAAATATTATTTCCTACCTTCGGTCTAATGCTCAGTCAATAAATTTACTTTGGCCATAATTAGTCATGCACCTTAACCAATTATTTATTGCCAACATCTGTATTCAATCGTCTATGTTCGACTAACATGTATCCATATGATTTAATGCAATCGTTTCATTCCTGGTTTCACATGAAATTCCAAATGTAAGGGGTTCTTCCCTATTTTACATAGTGTTTGTATTGCTAACATTTACTTAATGAAATTTGCATTTTGTATAATATTGAGAGTGCAACATATGTTTTAGCATGGCTACTACTTCTAGCATTACTTACCTTTTTCTTAGATCATTTTACTATACGTGATAGTTTGCAGCTAATCTTTTAGAGAGTCTTCCAAGGGTAATACAGTTACTCCCAAATGATCAACTTATCACATTCCCTTTTAATATCTACCTTCCTATCCTCAAGGGATTTAGGTAAGTTATGTATGTATGTTTATATACAGATATATCCATAAGCATAATCCTCCACATGACAATACTTCTAAGATGTTTGGAGTACGAGCCACTACATTTATTTATTGCAATCATGAACCTCAAATTAGGTCTAGAAGACCTTAAATCAAAAACAATTTTCATTAGATCCTTAGTAGTCCTATTATTTATTGTTAGTGACATAACCCTTTCCCACTAGTCCTTAACAACAATTGTTCGACGATTTTAAAATTTACCCATTAGAATTTGTCAACCTTGCAGTTCTAAGAATCCTGTATATACCAAAGTCATTACTAGTGGGTTGGACTATGCATGTAGTATTCAAAAGTCCCTTTTCGGCAATTCAAAATTACGATTAAAGACAAAGATTGCCATAGTATCTTCATTGACCATGATTTTGTCTTAGAAGACTCTTATACCTCACCAAGAATTTACTCATGCAATTTTAAATAAAGACAAAACAATCACATTAACCATTCATAATCCTTTTCGATAGAAAATCAATAAAATATCAAGATACCTATGCACTTATGTCATCTGCCTAATGTTGAAGTGGGAAAATTAATGGCCATCTTTACTGTGATCTTGAGAAGATGTTCCTCCTTCTCCTCCACAATTACAAGGTCAATAAACATTTGTGTTTGATACAACTTAAGGTACCTGGTTTGCCAATCATTGTGAAGTTGTTCATTTTCTATTATCACAGATCAAAAACTCAATCTTTAGTTCCTAAATGAAATGGGCAGAAGCATTTTGAGCCCAAATAGGCCCAAGCATTTCAACTCTTGCTCTGATACCATATGTAAGATACCTCTCATACCTCAATGCCATCATGGGTGAAAAAGGGGGTGAAATTTTGTTTTGTTGTTACGACAACATTTGTCAATCATGTTAGTGGAAGATCTTACATGACATTTCAATGGAAACATGTACAATCAAATTCAAAAATGTCCAAACTACACACATTGTAAAATCAATCATTTGACCATGTACATCCATATTCCTCTACAAAACCAACCACGCAATTGCATCCAATTCACTAATATAAAATAAACTAAACATGCTCATTGTGCTTTCTAGTATTCACATGATTAAGTAGTTCTATCAATGGCAGAATACTAGTGTAGTAGTTAACCTGTCATTTGATACATACTCCAATGTTCCTTAAGAACATTTTCATCTACACTAGGCTTCGAATGACAATATGGATCTCTCTTAGAGGATTAATTGTTTATTGGTAAATCCTTAGCCACCATGTATCCACCATCAGATACCTGATTGTTGGGCTATCATCTTCAACAGGATCGACTCGATGGACTATTCATTGTTTATTTTCTAAGTAATGAATTGTGACAATCCTCAAGTGTCAATCAAAATTTTTCCTACCAAAGTACAAATTCTATCTTCGGTACATCCACACACTACTCCTACTCTCAAAGAATTCCTCTAGATTCAAATTTTACTTATTTAGATATACCTGTAACCCTTATAAATACTCATGGAATACACAATTATATAATACCAAAATCCATGCATTATATTTTCTAACAGTCCCTTAGATTATAGTTGTCCGAAGAAGGCTTGTGCAAGAAATCATGTGACATACCCACATAGGTAAGAGCCAAATCATTGTTACAAGAGTACTTTATGCTTCTGAACAACCATTCCTAGGAATTGAGAATGATAATAAAAATGAAACCCATTTTACATCATCACCAGAACATCATAGATTTGACTGTATCAAGGTTTACCATTGCAATCCCTTTTAAGGTTAATATTATGTATTATGTTTCATACATGAGGTAGAGAATTTATTCAATAACTCGTAACTTAACCATTTAACATATCATAATTATTGAAAAGAACCATTTGACACATAATTATACCATATATCCCTTTATACATAAACATTCACGTGACACACATAAATCAAAAGTAAAACAAAGACACAAGATATACGTGGTTCACCCCAGCCAGGGGTTACATCCACCAAAGGTGCTAATATTTTTTATTTAACCAACTCTTGGAAGTTCACAGATATACAGTAGTTCATCTACAATTTCTTCTTCTTTTACAAGGAAGAAAATAGGATCCCCATGCTCTCTCTCTCTATATAGTTTAATGTCCAGAAGATACAATCATAAAGATAAGGTTCATGACTGAGTTAATTAAATTATGTCAAAATTTTATGCCTCCTGAAAAATACCACATGTTTAGTCTATTGAACTCAGCCTGTATTTTATGACAACATCAGTACTACAATGCAAAACCATCCCCTTCAAATACGTCACTTCGACTAGAACTTCATAGCTGCTATTGGGTATAAGAACTTTTCAACTTAGCCTCGATAATTTTGAAATCGAGAATGCTAGCAGAATACAACCCTATGTGCACACGCAATAAATAACAAAGAACTAGCTGATAAGTAATTCAGTAGAGGTACCACAACCTATGCACCTTGCAATATTTATGTCTATTTTGAATTCATCAAGACATATCACTGTCTACATATCTATGTTCAAAAGATGAAGACAAAACCCGGTCTTAAATTGCATCCTGTATCTATGTTCAAATTTCATGAAGGAAAAAACAATTTATTAGGACAAAAACATAGCCTGAATTTTATGTTCATTTATCATGAATGCAAAAACAGTCTATTAAGACAAAATTGTAGATTGGGTTTATCCATCTATCATGAAGGCACATGCAGTCTATTAAGACAAAATCACAGCCTAGATTTTATGTTCATATATCATGAATGCAAAAGCAGTCTATTAAGACAAAATCACAACCTGGTTTTTATGTTTATATAACATGAATGAAAACGCGGTCTATTAAGACAAAATCATAGCCTGGTTTTTATGTTTATATAACATGAATGCAAAAAGAATCCATTAATACAAAATCACACCCTGGGTTTATGTCCATCTATCATGAAGGCACATGCAATCTATTAAGACAAAATCACAGCCTGGGTTTTATGTTCATATATCATGAATGCAAACACAGTCCATTACGAAAAAATCACATCTTGGGTTTATCCATTTATCAGAAGGCACACGGAGTCTATTAAAACAAAATCGTAGCCTGGGTTTTATGTTCATATATCATGAATGCAAAAACAGTCTATTAAGACAAAATCACAGCCTAGTTTATGTCCATCTATCATGAAGGCACACGTAGTCTATTAAGACAAATCACAGCCTGGTTTCATAGTTCTATGTATATGAATATACCTATCATAGGAGATCGAAAAATTCCCAAAAGGTTTTCAAGAGAAAAAACACTTACTCAACACTACGTCCAGTCCCAGTTGAGGCCATCCAACGCTATAACAAATCAGAACTGGGTACTATCCCTCTACTTCACCAGCCATCACCTTGGTGGTGTGAAATTGGCTATGCTTGAACTAAGTGTATCATTTTTTTTTAGCTCAGTCCCCCCCCCCCCCTCTCAAAGGTATTTCGTGGCCTATTAGTAACCAGAGGAGTAATCGCTCCCCTTCACTACTCAAGCAGTTCCCATACTTTAAGGCAATAATTCTACCCCTATTCTTGCCAACGCAAGTCTCCCTAACATATAGTCGTCAAGAATTGTTCCTGCATATAGCCATCAACAAAATTTACTAGAGACAGATGTTCTTCCCAAACTAGCATTTTCCTTTATTGAATGCCTAGTAAGACATTCCTTTTAATTAAAGTTATTATGTGGGTTTCAGTAAGATACCTATTCAGGAGTGGCAATAATCATTTTTCAAAAGGACCATTATTCCGTATCATGCTACTTATGTGTTATCTATAAAGGCTTATTCCCATGTATTCTTAATAAAGGGATCTTTATAATAAGTCATTTTCCCCCTAGTAAGAGACACCCTCCTCACTCTTTAGATAGTTCCACTTACCTCGGTCATTGCAATTGTCCAGCAGATTATGGCGACCATTTTTGCCCAAAACTTTGGTCACGGCTGTTAAGGTTTAGGGATGATTTATTCCCTCAATTCAAGCTTAACCTCTTTTTCAATCAAGTCAAGATTAAATTATGAATAAAAGTCCATGTTTTTGGTTGGAGGAATTAATTCTTTATCTTCATTTTCTCCACAATAAAATATATGAAGCTTTGGACCGCTTCCATCATACTACATATATATACCATATGGTTTAATAGTTATACCCTTGTATACTTCTTCTCAACCATCCAAAGAAGAGAAAGTTTGTTTATTAAACCACCTTTGTCATATTAATGGAATATATATATATATATATATATATATATATATATACACTATCTCATTAATATATTTATTTCATATGAGAAATTGTTTATGTAAACATTTTACTCCTTTGATTTTCATCCTTCAAATCCTTATTGATATATAACTACATATATATATCTATATATATAGATAGATTCCTATGTGTGTATGTAATCATATATATATATATTCATATGTATATATATATATGTGTGTGTGTGTAAGCACATTGTTCTCATCATAGTTGACTGCTACGCAATTACCATTGTCTATGGTAGCTAGCTTTATCCCGTTACCATGACGCAATTTTAAAGAACCCAGGTTCCACTTTCTTGGATCACCAAGGCCTTTTTAACCATGGCCTCTCCTTCTTAGTGGATTTGGTTTCTTGTCACTGGTGTTGCATCATATCCTTAGGTCTCATGAGTGTATAACATGGTTCATACTCGTGAGGCCTTGGCCTTGAGCTCCTCACCAACAAATATTTAAGTACAATAATATTCAAAAGTTACAACATGGTCAGGGGTTTACAAGAGGGATATTACAACTATTTCATATAATATTTCCATAGGCTTGCCAAATTTCCAATGTGGACCTCATGTGGCATCTAATTTAATAAGAAATTAGCAGGCATCTGTGCTAGGGAACACAAACATGCACTTTAAGAGGCACGTTCAATTTTGACCTGACCTGAGGATCCCCGCCAAAGAGTAAATGAATAAAGGAGTGTGAGAGTAAATGGAGAAAGGAGCCTGAGGATCCCCGCTGAAGAGTAAATGGATAAAGGAGCTTGAGGATCCTCTGCCCAAGAGTAAATGGAAAAAGGAGATGAGGATCCCACTCCCAAGAGTAAATGGAGAAAGGAGCCTGAAGAAATACTTACTTCTAAATTCAATTGCAAAGAGATGAGAGATGTTTCCTACAAAGAGGCTCATGAAAGGAGGTCAGTGGTGTGAAAGTTCCATGATTTAGTCCAGAGACTCGCACATAAACAAGAAACATTGGAGAAAGAGGAGGATCAACAAACCATAAAATCGTTCAACTATGCATCAGATAAGTTGAAATTTATTTGGCGAGATCTTTCCAAGAATCATATCAGATCCATTCCGGGAGTTGAGGTTGGAGATGTATTCCAGTCTCGAAGTTTGCTAAGCATGATAGGCTTGCATAGACCTATACAATGAGGTATGTATTATCTAAATCCTGAAGAAACATGCTACATGGTTCCATTGTCTACAAAAATAACAATGCTCGTAGCCAATGGCACCATGTAGAAAGTTTCATCAGGCTTTAGATAATATATACCTCCTTGTAGAGGTATATGCAAGCCTATCATGCTCAGCAACCTTTGAAACTGGAATACATCTTCAACCTCAACTCCCACAATGGATCCAATATGATTCTTGGAAATATCTTGCCAAAGAAATTTCAACTTATCTCATGCATAGTGGAACACTTTTATGGTTTGTCGATCGTCCTTTTTCTCCAATCTTTCCTATTTATGGGCAAGTCTATGGACTAAATCATGGAACTAGTCAAAGACTTTTATGCTTTGTCGATCCTCCTCTTTCTCCAATCTTTCATGTTTATGTGTGAGTCTCTGGACTAAATCGTGGAACTTTGACACCACTCACCTACTTTCATGGGCCTCTTTCATCTCTTTGCTATTGAAGTTGGAAGTAAGTATTTCTTTAGGATCATGTCTCCATTTACTCTTGGGAGGGGGATCCTAAGCTCCTTTCTCCATTTACTCTTAGGCAGGGGATCCTCAAGCTCCTTTGTCCATTTACTCCTGGGCAGGGATCCTCAAGCTCCTTTCCATTTACTCTTAGACTCATTTCTCTATTTACTCTTGGGAGGGGATCCTTAGGTCGGGTCAAACTTGAACCTGCCTCTTGAACTGCATGTTTGCGTTCACTGGCACGGACACGTGCTAATTTAATATTATAATTGATATCTAATTTCAATGTGATTTGTATTATCGTGAAACATGATATTTTTCATCATCTTAATAGAAATCTTATTATCATAAAGGATATCAGTAGCATATATCTCTCTATCAAATAGTCCAGCTAACATCTTTCAAAGCCATACTACTTTGCTACATGTTGAACATGCTACAATGTATTCAGCATATGCCGTACTATGTGACATGTTTGTCAAATGTGACATCTCTGCGAAGTTCAATTTGATGGTATCCTGATATATATATGCGATAAGATTTTGATTGTTCACTGTACCCTACAAATAATGCCTACTTTCTTGAAGGATGTAAATTTGTCCTCTTCAACCAAATATCTTTAGGTGACTTACCTTTATATTTTCTTTGAAAAAAATTTCTTCTGGATTTTTATTCCCAAGGGAACTGTGGGAATATTTATTTTGTACATATATTGTTGTTCTTGTTACTTCTTCCCACATGTACATTGGAATATATTGATCATGTATAATATCTTTCACAGCTTCCATGATAGATCTATTCTTTCTTTCAGCAACACGATTTTGTTGTGGATTATAGGGAATGGTGAGCTCCCTCTTAATCCTATCTTCCCCGCAAAAATACTTGAATTCATTGGAAGTGAACTCTCCTCCATTATCTAACCTCAAAATCTTTTTTTTTCTGAGAGAGGTTTTCCACTAGGGCCTTAAACTCCTTGAATCTTTCAAACACTTCATCCTTCTTTTTCAAGAAGGATATCTAAGTCTTGCGAGAACAGTCATCAATAAAAGAATCATAGTGGGCATACCCACTTAATAAAGTGTTTACATTGGCCTGCATATATCTGATTGAATAATATCTAATATCCCTTTTTCTTTAGTATCACTTTTTGGAAATGGGGTCTTAGTATTTTTCCCTTCTGCACATCCTTTTGCACACCCCTTCATGTTCTATATGAATTTCTGGTAAACTAGTCACAACCTTGCTTACAATTGGAAAAAAATTGTAGTGAACATGAGAAAGAATTATGTTCCATATCTCACACGGGTTAATGGTACTTGTTAGCACCTGTGATAAATTTTGAAACAGTTACCCCTGTGACTTCCTACCACAACCATAGGAAAATTACAAGGTGATAACATCTTGGCATCATTGTCGGGGAAGTAATCACAATTATCTCCTTGCGAAATGACATTGTTTAGCTCTACGAACTGGTTGAGTAGCCACTCTGTAATGTCCCCAAAAATTGAGAATAAAAAAAAAATTATAGGTTTGTGAAAAGCTACCTAAAGGGGATCATTATTACTGATGCAGAATTACATGTGCTGCTTATACTTTTGATCTCTTCATAACTTTCCTTCCTGTCTTGTTAATCTCTTATACATTCAGTGATTATTATTTTGTTTACTTCTTATATCTTAATTCTGTTATTTAAACTATTTCTACATCTTAGTTATTACTATCGGTTAATTAATAAATTATATAGATAATTGTTTTACTCCTGCACATGTGTACTTTGTTTATTTAATAAAAACTAACTTAACTTTGTTGATGGGAATAAAGTGGTGGAGTGGCGGGACTAGTTCTCCCATGATGATCTGAGAGGTAAAAAATTACTTGGTTACACAGGATTACTTAATTCAATTGAACTAAGGAACCTCTCTCTTTTACTTACTGTAATATACCTATTATACGCGATGCATTTATGTGTAAAGAGGGGGTAGAATTTTATTTTTGTTTCGCTGTTACTTCAATGAGTCAAACATGTTATTGGAAGAATTTTACATGGCAATTTACAAAGGGACATATCCCATCAATTTGTTGATGTCAAAACTACACGTATTGTAAAACAATCATATATTAATGTACATACATCCTTTTCCACAGAAGTCAAATATGCGATTTGTATCCAATTTACTATGATTGCCATTGTAACCAACCTAAAACATTTGAATATAAAAATTTCTTTGTATAGGGTCCATTTGAACCTTCGAATGGTTTCCCTAATAAAACAAAAGATTTTGCCTAATATCAATATCCAAGGTATTAGCCCCAAAATAAATAACTTATTGCATTATGCCTATCATAAAATCATAAGTCTAGTGCATTAAGGTCTACTCCTACAATCCTTCCTATGATTTACATCATTATAGCCCTGAAATGGAGAACTTTTTTTGTAGCTAACAATTTACAGTCTCATTTCGTTGAATCAACAATTTAGAGCATTATTCTCAACAATTTACAGAATCATTTCCTAGGCTTAACAATTTACAGCATTATATTGTCACTTAATGGTTTATAGAATCATTTCATGAGTTAACACTTTACTAGTTATCATAATGAATTCCAATATAATTATTATTCGTGACAGAAGAACTTCGTCATTGAGGTGCCATCAAAATCATTCAATGCATGGATCAAGTTGTTCGGGTAACCATAGCTTTCATTTATAAAGTGGTAAATCAAAGGACGAGGTTGCAACACAATGTTATATATACACAAAACAATACGGATAAAAATTAAACATTCAAACGTAAGAAAACCAGAAGACAACAATGTACATGGTTCACCCCAACCTTGGGGTTACTTCCACCAAAAGTTAGTTCCCCTTCTCTATTCATAAAATCACCTAGTAAGGTACACAACCCACACCATAAATGATGTGCCATCAGTTCCTTATACAACAATAGGAAACCTTTACATTATTAACCCAAGACCTTCTACTTAAACATAGGAATTACCGTCTCAAAATAAATCCAAACCTTCTCCTTTAGACTAATCAAGTGAAGATTACATAATTCAGAATTACAATCTTACAAGGTTTCTATAACTTCTGTATTTGAATAAATTTAGATAAAAAGTCCGTTAGTTTAGCCATCCAATTTAGACTCTTTAAATACTGAAAATCAACTTTTAAGTACTTCATCCTTAGTCGTGAACTTTCAACAGGTTTGGTTTTTAAGACAAGCACACTTATGGCTACCCTTCATTCATTAACCCATAGTTGATAAAATACAAATTAAAACTACCTATCCTTACCGAGATCCTTTTCCTCTAGGACTGGTACATCAAACATCCCAAAACGAAATATAGATCATGGAATTGACTTTCTCCAAAGAGGGGTCACCTCCTTCTCGACCTCAAAAGTAGTTATATTCAAAGGTAAACTTTAAACTAGATTTAACATTCTTAATGAGAAAGCCTCATTTCAATCGCATAAGACATAAGCCAAGGTTTTGAAATGTATTAAAAAAATCTACAACTGGTTTTGTCAAAATGAAAGAGCGATGTGCACTTGGTTTAAAAGTGAGGTTCAAACAACATGGTTGAAATAAGGGGCTTAGGACTCAAAGCAAAACTTCTCGTTTTCTGAACAAAAGTAGATAACACAAGACGTTATTGACAATTTTCTTCTTCCTTCCAAAAGAAGATTGGAACCTAAAGATTGCAACCCAAGAATGAGGTCGCTTACATTAGAATATGGTATGGAGGATAACATAGCCACGTATTGGAATACCACTGAGGCCTGGACCAATGTCATGTGGACTGTTCTGATTTTAGAGAAAGAAGGTAGGAGTAAGGATCTTTAGATCCAAAACTTAACGCTATAAAGTATCATAATTTAGATGACAGCAAAAATTGCAGCAAGTTCTAATCAACCGTAAAGGGTCCGCAAGCATGGATCCTACAACCTTTTGACTAACAGGGAGGAATGGCTCGAAATCTATAACTTCCAACTACAACCATTCCAAAAAGGGGATCATTTCACCACAGAAGAATAATGTTTGATGTGTATCTAGGTCTATCTATCGTCAACGTTTCCACAAAGTGGATCCAATATATATATCTATATCCGCCCATGAAATCGAGTTCGAACGAAGTCAAACAATCGCAGATGATTAGTAGGTGTTTCACATAAATATCATCCCATATTTTCTAAAACCTAGGAAAGCTCTTCCACGCCAATTTCCTAACAATATGGATCGGGTTTTATTAAAGACAGAGGATCAGGCCCCAAACCAATATGGAGAGAGGGATAAAACACTGTGGATATGAACTTTAAATCCAACGTAAAGTACTTTCCAAACCTAAGAGAATATGGATCAGATTCTTGAAAGCATAGTAATATCACACGATACACATAAGATCAAAGCATAAGCAAGCTATTTCAACAGGAAATGATCTGGTTCTTAAAAACAACAGAGTGGTGATTTCAATCCAATACTCAAACTTACTCAAAGTATTCATGTCAAAATTGCATGCCGAGTTGAAGCATACCTTATCAGGCCAGCAAATCGTAGGCAGAATCAAGCTGCAGAAGCATACCTTGGACAACCTTCACCCCTTTTCCCACCCAGTAACAAACATATTTCCATTCCAAAATTAAAACAGAAATAAAGAACTAGCAACCCGCTACTTCAACATTGGAGGTTCCCTACGGAAGATGAGTTCATTTGATAAAGGTAACAGTGTGTTGAGACTTCCCTGAGGGATATTAAGTTTTGGAATCAAGCACTCAACATACATCAATTTGATATCCCAGAAATCAAACCTCTACTCTAACAGTTGCTCACTAATTCTATATCGAGATCTCTCATTCTGAAGGCACAGATATTCCCTTTAAGGAAGTAAATCCATTGTCATGTCCCCGGTTTCGACCCCGTTTGCATGATGTATATATTGTAATTAATCGTGGTGAGGAGCTCAAGGCAAAAGCCCCACCATCGATTTGGCTGTGTATGTTCGGCAATGGGGATATTTGTCGATGGTTTGTCGTGCTATCCGGCACCTTATATTTTGACATCATGTAAACCCGCACATCAATTAAAATAAACCACAACCAGCTACGGCAGTGCAACGTTGAATGAAAAGGGCATGATTCCAAAGGATAAGGGGAGGGGGATGTCAAACCTTGGGTTATGGGGAAAAACCCATGTTTTATTACCTTGTGTTTCACCATCTTTGTTGTTTGTCACCCTTTTTGTCTCATCCAACCTTGTCAACCTCTTTAATGCTCAGCTGGTGGTTGAGGAGTTATGGATGAGGGCATTTATTGCTGAAGTGGTGGTGGTTGTGGGAGGCTGTCAGCCTTACCCAATTGCCCACTCCACCCATGTTTCCCATTCTTCACCCTCACGCACTCTTCCTTGGTCAGTTCACTCTACCACGATTTTGGTCTGTTGGCTTCTCATGCATGGGCTCTGGGCGTTTTTGGGTCTCACGCAGGTTTTCTTCCTCTCCCCACGAGCTGCTGAGTACCCACGAACTGCAAAATCGTGTCCTTCTTGTTGTGTGTGCATCCACGGGCAAAAACGGAGTTGTTTTTCTTCACGCAGGGCCTCCATTGTCTGTTATTTTCCTTGCTGGGACGGATTGTTTACCCACGCGTAGGTATTCTTCTGTTTGGGGCGCACACAATGAGCTGAGAGCCGTGCTTTTGCATCCACGACTGACTGTGAAGGGCCATTCACGGATTTGGCTGTCTCACAGATTAGTTGGGTCGTTTTTCCCTGTAGTAGTTTGTTTCCTGTTGTGTTTTTGGGGCTGTGCAATTTGTTTTCCATGTTTTAAGCTGTGACAGCTGATTGGTTGCCTGAGTGCAATGGATAGTCTTTGGACTGTGCTGGCTTGGCTTGGTTGTTGAAAGCCTGTGAAACCCAGCTGTGTTGTTTTGTTGCTTATGTTCCCTTGGCTATGTATAAGCCTGCAATTGACCCTTATTCCGGAGGAATCATGCCCAGCTCGGGGGTGGCAGCGTTGCTGAGAGATTGATGAGCAAGCTGGCCTATGGTTGGGTGGAACGTTGCAGCGACGTAGCTGGTTGCGGGTGAATTCTTCATTAACAGATAAGTGCTGCCAGTCTATCTCTGCAATTATAACAATTGTATATGGAATTATGATGAACATGTGATTGCTGGAATGTGTGTTTGCTTCCGCTGTATGAATGAAGATAAATGCATCTGTGTATGCTTAATTCCAGCATTGATTTCATTTGATTTCTGTTTATGTTCATTGGGCATTTTGCCCGGTTGTGTGGGTCACGTCCTCTTCACCGGTTGAGGGACGGGGACGTGACAATATGGTATCAGAGCGAAGGTTGCAGCAATGGGCCTCTATGGGCCATAAGGAGTGCAGTGACAGAGGCAGGGTTGCCTTCAGCAAACAGAAATTTGATGGCAGCAAGTTTCAAAATTTGCCTAAGTATTGAACAGTGCTTTGTCGGAGCACTAAGTAGAAGGACTTCCGCTGTGGCGGAAGGATTCGACGTTTGACAGCCCGCAGCTGCGGCTGTGAAAATGATTAGACCGCCGACGCGGCAATGGGTCCAATTGCCAATAGTGCAGAAGAAAAATGAACGCGGAAATTTTTCTAAGTGTCAAAACGGCCGAATCGGAAGGTTTCATGAAGTTGACTTTCACCGTTGCAGAGGGACTGACAAAGTCGACGTCCGCCATTGCGGACGAGTGGGTGAAGTTTTCCGTCCGACCGTTGCGGACGAGTTCACAGAGATAACCTCCGACGTTGCGGGTGGCGCAGTGATCTTGCGTCCGATTCGAGACCCGTCCGATCGTCGACGCCGCAGAGAGTTTGAAGATCCATCCGATCGCCGACGCCGTGAAGAGTTTGAAGATCCATCCGATCGCCAACGCCGCAGAAGAATTTCGAAAATCCGGCTAAGTATGGAACGGTCGGGCCGTTGAAGGAAGTGAAATTCTGCTGTTGCGGAAGACTTGGAAAAGTAAAACGTCCGCCGTTGCGGATGGCGGAGCAATCCCGCGTCCGATCCAAGAGTCGTCCGATCGCCGACGCCAAAGGGAGATCGAAAATTTGGCTAAGTCTCGAAACGATCGGAAAGGAGAACGGTCCGATGCCCAATGTTCCGAGATTCCACCGACGTCCGACATTATGAGATTGGTCCGACGTCCGACATTCAGATTGTTGCAAGCGCCGATCGGAAGAGTTGGTGAAGTGAGGGTTCACCGTTGCGGACGGATTGGCGAAGTCTCCCGCCCGCCGTTGCGGATGGCGAATCGCTTGGGCTTCCGATTGGAAAGGATGCCGACGGCCGTAGTTGCGGAAGGGTTGGAACACCCGGAGAGCCGCCGTTGCGGAAGGTAGAAGCTTCCGGGGAGCCGATTCGGCGGAAGACATAATGGTCAGGGAGCCAGTTCGGCGGAGGGAGGAATGGGAAAGGAGCCGACGTTACGGCTGGGAGATCGAAGTGGGATCCGACGTTGCGGCTGGGAGATCGAAGTGGGAGCCGATTCAGCGGCTGCGAGGTTGGTTCCGGGAGCCGATTTCAACTGTTCTCAAGGGATTTTTTAGTTGTTTTTCAGGAGAATTTCAGGGCTGAAAATGAGAAAAATGGGAGCGAGCTAATGCGCCAAATTGCGCGAAAAACAATAATTTACAAAAAAAAAAAAAAAAACAAGGGGGGCAAGCCCCCTTGACCCCCGTCGTCCCCCTGAGACAGTCGCTCTTGAGAGAAGAAGACTCTATGTTTTGGGGCAATTTAGTCGAATCTAGAATTTATGGGAGATGAATGATGCAATGGAAGTGTGGTGGCTGAAGTTAACCTTCTCGGCCAAAATGCAGATGTGTGTAAAATGCAAAGGTTTGTTGAAAGTCTTCATTCTTAGAAGGGGTGTGGTTTTCACATCCGGGGTCAGAATGACGCGTGTGAATAGGCGTTGGAAAGCTTATCCAGTGAAGAACAAGGATAAGTGACCGGAATCTGAGCATGGAGCAGCAAAGTGCTAATGATGGACACTGTTGTCAAATGGACAAATCTGGACAGTTACATGCCCAGGGCAGCAAGGACTATGAATTCAACCAGCTGCTGTGTGGAAAAGGAATTCCACGAGAAGATGAGGGGTTTGAAAGGGAAGTTTTCATTAGACCCTATATTGCTGATTATAACTACATTTCCTAAGTTTATGCTTGAATTGCATGAGGATATGTATTGCATGCATAGGATATTGCATGTTGGTAAGACCATTGGAATATATATATGTATAATGAATCACTGATGATAATCATTGTTTTGATGTTGGCATTAGTGGACAAACCAACGATGACATGGACCCGGATGAATATGTTGCTGATGCTGAAGGATGTGACCAGCAACCCCATGGAGAAGGGATAAGGAAACAAGTCCATGACAAAAGTTGGTGAGCAAATGCTGCAATCTCCTGCAAAGGACCAACCAATTTGGTCATGGAAAGGGTGTAAGTATGA
The DNA here is from genome assembly GCA_001517045.1 of Pseudotsuga menziesii. NCBI lineage: Eukaryota > Viridiplantae > Streptophyta > Pinopsida > Pinales > Pinaceae > Pseudotsuga > Pseudotsuga menziesii. The sequence continues at coordinate 130,051 of LPNX010195153.1, read as the reverse complement.
CCCATGCAGGTAAGAGTTTGCTTATGACAAATTCCATGGATTGGTCCAGGTAAGAGACCTCATACCATGTGAATATTGGAATGTAGAAAGGTGTCATGCCTATACATGTTAATGATATTGATGCATCCTGTATGAGGTAGTCATGGTTAGGCCATGGTATGGTTGAATGCATAGTATTCCTGAATCAATGCAAGGTAGCATTGAATGGACGTGCATTAGAAAGATTTTGTGAACCTTGTTGTTATGCATTGAATGTATGCATATGAAGGGTGTGAGTGACTGATTGCCTAAGTAAAGGTGCAAATGTTGTGATGTATTGCATGAATGCATTGAGATGAATGCATGTGATATTATGGAGAACTAATGGCTGAAATGATGAATTGATGACAATTCAAGAACCATTTCAGAGGATGTTATGAATGTAGGATAGTCATGATCAAGTGGCTGCCATAAATGCTCTATTGAAGAGCAAGGTGGTATGAATGATACGCATGTGAAGTAAGGGTATCTAAACCTTCATTTAATTGCATGAATGATATGACTATACCTTGCAATGTTAGCATGATAATGATTGCATGAAGTAAATGAGCTTTGAAAACACAGATGTGACTAACCTTTGAAGTATTTGAATTTTATAAATTCTAAAATGCTTCAGTGACGGTTGTAGCAATAAGATAGTATATGCATCCATACTTACCAAGTGTTTGGTTGATGGGAGCTCATGTATCAGGTAGATCAATTTGAGAATGGCATTGAGAGGTAAGACCCTGACCAATGCTAGAATCTACCGTGTAAAAGAGCTGTTAAATTTGAATTGTGCATTTCAAATTTAAGAAATTGCTGACAACTATTAGTCACTATTGGCTTGCATAAGCTTGTGTTTGGTTGTTGAAGCTTGTGTTTCAGGTAGATTATTTTAAGAACGGCATTGAGAGGTAAGACCCTGACCAATGCTGGAATCTACCGTGTAAAAGAGCTTGTTAGATTTGCGTTATGAATTTCAAATTTAAGAAAATGCTGACCACTTATAGTCACCATTGGCTTGCACAAGATTGTGTTTGGTTGGTTGAAATTCATGTTTCAGGTAGATTCTTTCGAACATGACAGTGAGAGGTAAGTTCCTGACCACTGCCAGAATCTACCATTTATGAGAAGAAGTCTCATGGTTGTGAAAATTAGTTTGTACGTGTTGTTAAATTCGAACTGTGGATTTCGGATTTAAGGGGTACTAACGGCTACTAATCATTGTTGGCTTGTGTGAGATTGTGTCAGGAGGGACACATGGTAAGTGGGTATTCATGTTATGATAGTAAGCATAAAATTATAATGGGAATAGCAATGCTGCTTACAAGAGACCCACAAATGAGCAAGTCAATTTATGTAGTAGATAGAATCACAAATTCTTATTGAATTTGATTGCTAATGTCATTGCTTGGTTATGAAACGATCAATTGGATTGTAGTATCGGGTAATGAATGACTGTTTGGCTATTTGATGAATGTGTCAGGAGTACACACTGCAGGAAGATCATGTGTGATGACCTGCAAGATCCAAGCTTCATGGGAAGGTTATCCCTTATCTTGGAATTGGGGTTCGGGTGAAACTCCATTAGACATTTTGAAAATGTCTCATCTGCACTGCATGTTGGTGATAACGTGAGTGAGATGGTATGTGTTATGTCGGTGGGACATGTGTGGATATGAAACGTAAATAGGAATCAGGGATGGGGGCTTGGTTTGCTTAAACTTGGTGATGGGAAACCACACAGACAGAGCTAGAGGGCTGACTTTCTTCTCCACAACCCCGGAATAGCACTAGAGGGGAATGCAGGGCCTGAGGGACTGATTCCTTGTGTTGGGTGTGTGTGTGGGTGTTATAGAAGTCAGGCTAGTTCTGGTGTAGGGGTTCCTAGCTCTGTAGTGAGCTCACCAGCTTAGCATTCAGTTTTCTCAACTCCTTGACGGTGCCTAACCGATACAAAGGCATACTGCGATAGCAAATGGATAAGTGTTATGTGACCCTTGCTATGAATATGCATATTTAATTATTAAATTCCATATGCAGAACATGTTTTGATTTATTTCCATGATGACCGATTGCTTGAGTATGAATAGGACCTGCATGGCACACACCGGAAGAGAGTGCACACTTTTTCGATGTCGATTCATGAAAGGGTTTTCAATATTGATTACACTCTGGGGAGTGGACGCACTGCTGGTGTCTCAATATTTGATAGCGAATGATATGAAATGTGATTACAGTTTTAGAGAAATGATGCTGATGAGTTTGCTTGTATTGCTTGTATTGCTTGTGTTGACAGGCTAAAGGTAAAGGTAAATGGTTGATATAAGTGTATGTTGGTATAAGTGCATGTTGATATAAGTGTATGTTGGTATAAGTGTATGGCGATATAAGTGTATGTGTCATTGTTGACATAAACGTATGATGGGCCGTGATATGCCTAAGGATCCATAGTAGATCCTAGACCTGGAAATGGTCATGATAAAAGTTCCAAGCCCAGTTGACATGGTTATGTACTGGCTAGACATTAATTATTTGATGTTGAGGAAAAGCCTGCATGCTGACCTAACATATGAGTCCATAGGCGATCCCAAGGCTTGCAAAGCGAAGCAGGATCCTGTGGACGAACGAGGAAACGCACAATATAGATAAGTATTGGAGTATTTTGTTTATGAATATACATGTGTATATGATACGGGTTATGATGTTTTAAACTCTTGCTTTAGAGATGAAAACTAATGAGAATAAACTAAACATGTGAATCTATTCAATGTTTGGATATAGGTGTCGCTGGAAGCGAGGACTATGAGAGCATCCTAGAGGTGCATGTGGACATGTGATTGTCTTGGAAAGCTCGGAATGAGCGGTAATAAAAAGGTGCTAGTAGGACGGGGGAGTCCTAGCAGCCGAGACAAACCATGTGGAGAGACTCCATGGTTTAGAGGTCTGGAATAGACCAAAGACACTAAGTGTCATGACCAAGAAAGATTGGTCCAGCATTCACGGTGAAGTGAAAGAGGCTGAGAGCATGAAAAGCCACTGCGATGGCGAGGGTTCCAGGATGGAACAGAACAAAGAGGGGAAAATCTCTTACTGCTCTCTCTTGCCTTTTGATTATACATATATATATATAAATATATATATATGTTTATGCATTGTGGAAACAAAGGATTGTTGAATGCATGTATGATTGAAAATGAAATGTGTGTATTTACTTAAGTAATTTGTGAATGATGGAATAGTTAATTCCTTGCCCAGGAATGGACATGAAGGAGCTCATGTGCCTGTTGGGAAAGGCATGAAAAATATGAAAGTTTCCTTAATGCAACTTGAACTATCATGCCAATTGGGTAATTAACTAATAGATTTTGATATCTATATTATGCTTGGTCTGATAGACTCTCAATGGTGCATTTCACAGGTGAGAAAAGTGAAAATAGGTGGTGCACGTTGATTATGGCAGCAGATCAAAAGTTGTTGGACTTGGCTGGAAGTCTCCTTCAAGTGATTGCCAAAACCCAAGAGAATCTTGGGGAGATGCTCAGGATACAGAAAAGGCAGAGTGAAATGAACCACCAGATTTTGCAAGACTCTATTGGTTTGCAAAGGGAGGTGAAAAGCCTTCTGGGAGCAATCGGCAAAGGAAAGGAAGGTGGATCAGCAATGGGACATTCGTCCAAGCGACCCGATAAGAAACGGTCCAGGCATGAAGACTCAAAGGAAATTGAGCAGGTAAAGATGAAGCATCCAGTGAGATGCTGGAGATGCGGAGGACATCATTTACGTCGGGACTGTCCAATGAGGGAACATGATGAGGGAAATAGCCACAAAGTTCCTAAACTTCGGGATCAGCAAGAAGCTGAGAACCAACAGGAAAAGTCCATGGAAGCCGAGAGGCTTGGTCATGAATGTTCAAAGTAGATGATTGAACGTGGTATAGATCTGCAAATTTTGAAATTTTGATGTGCAACTGTATATGTATTGTATATATGTAATGGAACACCGAGGACGGTGTTATTCTAAGGGGGAGGGTAATGTCATGTCCCCGGTTTCGACCCGGTTTGCATGATGTATATATTGTAATTAATCGTGGTGAGGAGCTCAAGGCAAAAGTCCCACCATCGATTTGGCTGTGTATGTTCGGGAATGGGGATATTTGCCAATGGTTTGTCGTGCTATCCGGCACCTTATATTTTGACATCGTGTAAACCCGCACATCAATTAAAATAAACCACAACCAGCTACGACAGTGCAACGTTGAATGAAAAGGGCATGATTCCAAAGGATAAGGGGAGGGGGATGTCAAACCTTGGGTTATGGGGAAAAACCCATGTTTTATTACCTTGTGTTTCACCATCTTTGTTGTTTGTCACCCTTTTTGTCTCATCCAACCTTGTCAACCTCTTTAATGCTCAGCTGGTGGTTGAGGAGTTATGGCTGAGGGCATTTATTGCTGAAGTGGTGGTGGTTGTGGGAGGCTATCAGCCTTACCCAATTTCCCACTCCACCCACGTTGCCCATTCTTCACCCTCACGCACTCTTCCCTGGTCAGTTCACTCTACCACGATTTTGGTCTGTTGGCTTCTCATGCGTGGGCTCTGGGCGTTTTTGGGTCTCACGCAGGTTTTCTTCCTCTCCCCACGAGTTGTTGAGTACCCACGAACTGCAAAATCGTGTCCTTCCTGTTGTGTGTGCATCCACGAGCAAAAACGGAGTTGTTTTTCTTCACGTAGGGCCTCCATTGTCTGTTATTTTCCTTGCTGGGTCGGATTGTTTACCCACGCGTAGGTATTCTTCTGTTTGGGGCACACACAGTGAGCTGAGAGCCGTGCTTTTGCATCCACGACTGACCGTGAAGGGCCATTCATGGATTTGGCTGTCTCACAGATTAGTTGGGTCGTTTTTCCCTGTAGTAGTTTGTTTGCTGTTGTGTTTTTGGGGCTGTGCAATTCGTTTTCCATGTTTTAAGCTGTGACAGCTGATTGGTTGCCTGAGTGCAATGGATAGTCTTTGTACTGTGCTGGCTTGGCTTGGTTGTTGAAAGCCTGTGAAACCCAGCCGTGTTGTTTTGTTGCTTATGTTCCCTTGGCTATGTATAAGCCTGCAATTGACCCTTATTCCGGAGGAATCATGCCCAGCTCGGGGGTGGCAGCGTTGCTGAGAGATTGATGAGCAAGCTGGCCTATGGTTGGGTGGAACGTTGCAGCGACGTAGCTGGTTGCGGGTGAATTCTTCATTAACAGATAAGTGCTGCCAGTCTATCTCTGCAATTATAACAATTGTATATGGAATTATGATGGACATGTGATTGTTGGAATGTGTGTTTGCTTCCGCTGTATGAATGAAGATAAATGCATCTGTGTATGCTTAATTCCAGCATTGATTTCATTTGATTTCTATTTATGTTCATTGGGCATTTTTCCCGGTTGTGTGGGTCGCGTCCTGTTCACCAGTTGAGGGACGGGGACGTGACATCCATCCCCCCCTTCCAACCACAACCCAAGTTTCTTTAAAAAGGAGTGTAGACCAAGGGGAAATGCATGAAATTATCTGCATGCTGAGCGCGTAGGGTCCCCTCTGTCCCGGAGCAGGTGAACGACTGTCAAGGTTAGTGGTAATCAATTCCTTTCTTTAAGCGAGACCTCTCCTTAAGTTATGTCAAGATCCAGGCACGAATGGTTGAAGGAAATTAAATCCTCTCTCATAATAAAATATAAATGTTACAAATGTAAAAGAGAGGGAGTAATATTTGTCGAAAAAGACTCAATGAGTCCTTAGGTCTAAAAGGAAATAAATCCATCATATAGACCTTATAAATTAATAAATTATTTCTTATTTTATAAAAAGGATTTAATACTATGTTTTCCTTTGACCTCATGTAATAACTTATATCATAATACTCCATGTTTGCTTAATTTATCATTACATCATATGTGTTTTATTTATGGTTTTTTTCTTATAGATAGATTTCAATTAAAAATACTTTGTATTTTATGAAGACTTAATTTGTCATTTTCCTTCGTCCTTATAATATACTTTATATCATAGGACTTATATCTATCATTTTTTGCTTCTAGATAAATCTTCAATTTAAGAATACTTGTCTTTTAATTTTTATTTGTCCTTATGATATGATTTATATCATAATGTCTTTTCTCAAACCCTTTTTCTGATCCCTTAGCCCTAGTTCTTGTCTCACATGTGTTCGTCGGCCCCTTTGTGTTATTAAACTTTCACCTAACTTTCAGTTTTCTTTTGGCGGGGGCCTTGGCACTTGAGCTCTTCACCCAGAAGCCCTCATACAATAATATTTAAAATTGCAAAATGCTTAGGGGCATATAGGATGAACATTACACTTACGTACTTCATTACTTGTGATGGAATCAGATGTAAAGTGTGTTGACATCCTTGATCATTGATAACCTGCTGCTAGTTATTACGTTGCTCATTGACTTGGTATATTTTAATGGGCTGTGTATTAAAAATGTTTAATGGCCAAGGCCGTGCTGTAGCTAGGGTCTTACGACCTCTCTGCTAGCATAGGCATTTTTAATTATATGGCAATTGGTGCGAAATGTAGTGTGTGTAGAGATATAAACAACGGGTTTATAAAAAGGATTTATTCTTGTTCAAATCATTATGCCAATGGATTTTAAGTTATTTTGTGACCGAGCTATAAGGTTATATGATTTGGAATTATTTTTACTATATTATACTGTGGTTATTGGACATCCATGGGATTTGATTTCGGGATCTCTATTGGCAATGGGGTTTTAAAAGTAATGTAATGAATGTATTTTGATAAATAAAACAAGCTGGGCTCACATGCCCATAGGATTTGATTCCTGTTATTGGTTGCAATATATGAATTTATGATATGATTTGATGTTTGTTTTACTATGATAGGTTATACTGTATAAGATATATTATTTTAATTTGACTAAGGTAAATGTTGTTGAGCTATGTAATTTTATTTATGTTTATGTATAGATAGAAAATTTAGGACCATGGATTTTATTATATGAATTATGATCAGATAATTGCAAAGGACCACATGGATGGTCATGAATCCCCCTCTGATTATTTATAATGTTGTTTCATTTATGTGGAGTGTTTTTAATGTAATTTGTAATATGGATACAGACCTTGAAAGGTCTTAGATGAGTTAATAAATTTTGGAATTTAAATGTATAGATAGTTTCCATATATGCCTATACCTAATAGTCTTGTCTATATGTATATATAGATATCTTATAAAAATAGTTATGGTTGTAAGTAATACCCTAGTGTAACTATATAGTATATTTATTTATTTAAACTTACTCCTATGATTAAATCTACTATAATATGAAACATGTCTCTACTGACAAATGTAATATGTCAATAGAGATTTAAATAATAGATAAACAATAGAATAGTAGGTCTAGACTTACCTACTTTAGAGTATTAATTTCTAAATATTAAAAGAATACAAAAGACAAGCTTTAAAGATGGAAACCTAGCTATATACAACCTATGATAATATTTACCATCCTAGGAATATTGCAGAGAAATAAAGACCCTAGCAGAATCTAGGCAGAACATTAATTACCTAGGGTTAGTAAAATATAATAAAGCTTTTACATGAAGCAGGAAGCATTTACCCTAGAAATGAACTTTGACATACTAAGAACTTGTACCTGTAATTTATCTTCCTGAAGCTCCTTTAATGGCTGAACCTGGACACTTTTTAAATAACCAGCATTATCAATTTAAGACAGATCTGACCTCTGATTTTTTATGAGAAAATCACTTGGGAACTACCACGTTCCTCCCAACCATGACCCAAAACTATTCATGGTTCTAATATGGATCCCCCTCGAGATGGACTCCAACATGCAAGTAGCTTAGAGCTCCTAAGGTAGGGTTCCCTAACTGGTGTTCAGTTCTGAATCAATCCTCTTTTTCTTGCAGGAAAAGTTCTCCAAGAAAACACTCAGAGAAAAAATAGGTAGAATAATAATTCTGCTCCCAAAAATCAAAACACCCAAGCCTTTGCTTGTATTGAGTCTTTATAGGCACACTTTTCAGTCAAAGGGGTAGTTAAATCAAGAAATCCTTGATTTCTTGATTTAACCCTTTTTAATTTACTAGGGTAATTTTCAAATCTTAACCTAGGAACTATTAACTAGTTCCTAGTAAGTCTTTCATAGATATTTCACTATTTATTAATTCAATAATAATTAGTGGAGCTTCTCTTCTTTCTTTATTCAATTATAAATTATTTATACATACAATAAATAAAATACATAGTATTAAAATACTTGTTAACATTTGGCTTCCGGCATCATATGTCATGATCCCTAGACTTAACGGCACTTATTCATGGAGGTCAAGTAGATAGATGGACTAGGTCTACTACACTAGGCAACTCTAAACATCCTTGCATGTTGGATTTCCCTCATATAACGTGGTAGATCTTAAGTACTTGATGAGAATATAGAAATTCGAAATTTCATTTAATCACTTATAAATAAGTATGATGAGATCAATATTTTTCTCGAGTCATTTTCACTCGAAAGTTATTAAATTATTTTTAGCAACCCCTAGCGCTTACGAGAGCCCATACTCAACGCTTATAATAGGAAATTACAAACACAGTGCAATTACAGAGTTCTCTCTCAACACTAAATGCTAGGATGTACTTGCACGATACACCTAAGGACACAATGGCCAAAGATCCGATGCTCCAGAGCTTATGCTCAACATAAACATGGAATTCTCCAGAGCTTATGCCCAACATTTACAATTATATATTCATGTGTTCCAAAGTTTTAAGATCAACACAAATGTAAGTACTCATGTGCTCCAGAGCCTCTCACTAAACCCAAAACATCTCATCAATCATGTGCTTCAGGGTCCACACCCAATAGAAACATTTCATCAATCATGTGCTTCAAGGTCCATGCCCAACATAACCATCATATATATCCATATGTATCATCAAGAATTGGCTTACGCGCAATATACATAACAAATCATCATGTTCATATGCATTGGGGTATTTGACCCAATATAAAATAAAACATCAATAAATCATCATGATTAATAGGGTCATGCCTATAAATGCTAGCTCCAAAATTTGAGATATTACACGGTCATAGACACATATTGGTTGTACACGCTCTTGGCACTCCACACAAATTTTGAAGGTGAATCTACTCAGAAATACTAGCTTCCAGAAGAACCCACACGAGGAGAAATCCTGATGCAATATCCTTCCAAGTAATATTTGATCCAGAAAGTTTGATCTGGAGGACCAACAGGATGCAAGGTTTAGTCTTAAATCTTTCCTTCCCTACTGAAGGTTTTATTTTTGTTAGTGATATATCTGAACATTGTGATTAGGATTTTGGACTAGCCTTCCATAGAACTAAATTTGAGTCTAGCATCTCTTGGTTTCTAGTACCTCCGCATTTGATTTTTCCCACATTTCCTGGTCACCATTGACCTCAAAGCCTCTAGGAATATATTTCCAACACCAGCTGGAGCCAGAGTTCCCTACACTTACTGTTGATTCAACACTACTAAATAACACTGTCATAAGGCAATTTGTTTCCTCATATCTATCTCCCACTTCTCCCAAGAAGAAGCACCATTCATCTTCCAGTTTCATAGGCCCCTACATTCCTCACAACTTACCAATTTATTTTCCACCAGTCTTAATCTTGGCCATAAACCCTGTTATACCTCCAAGGATGGAAAATAGATTTTCTCCTCTTCATCTTCCAACCGCTCTTCATGACCTCAATCTAGGAGGTCATGAAGAGTGACTTGTAATTGAGTGTCCTTTTGTACCCAATCCAAGGGTAAGGCTTCACATGGGGTTTAGTTTTTAATCCGAACTTGTTAACAATGTTTCTAAAATCAAAATAATTTAGGACCCACTATCAAACAAAGTATCTACCTTTGTATGAATGGCTATCAACCTTATATGAAAAAGCTCATTGATTTTCTTTTGAGTGTTTTCAAACTTAGGAGATTGAATAGAAGAACTTGAGATAAAAGATGTTATACCTTTTCTTCCCATTGGAGTCATCTTTTTTACCCTAATGAAGACATGTAGGATTCTCTACCTATTTTTTTATTCTAGCTATATATTCTTACGCTTCTCTTTTCCTTTTGATTTATTTTCAAACTTAGGTGGCTTCTTATACACATTCTCCATACCATGTTTCACTTTCCTAGCTTCAAGTTGAGTAGCTTGTATTGACACTTTGTCAATGTTGGTAGGATTAAACATCAAAATAGTATGACGAAGATAATAATCTAAACCAACAATGTACTTAATAAGAGTTTCACTACTATGTAATGAAAATTCCACTACTAAAGTTTTCTTTTTAAAATATTGAGTATAATATTGAATATCTTCCCAAAAAATTGTCTTAGATATAACCATTAAATTATTGATGTTTGCGTATATGTCAAAGGATAGAATTGTCTCTTTAATACAAGAATAAATTCAGTTCAAGAAAAAAAGATTTTACCATTTTGAGAATGAACATAATTTTCTCATGATTAATATGTTTTACAAATATTGACATTAAATTTAAATGCAAAGAGGGAATTAAACATAATGAACACATTTTTGTCATGGTTATTATTTTTGAGTGTAATATCTTGAATTTTGGACCTACCATTTATAGGCATGAGCCTAGTGATCATGACGATTATATTGACGTTTTATTTTTATATTGGGTCAAAGAGCCCACTACATATGAACATGATGATTTTCTTTCTATATTGGGTGTACGCCAATTGTTGATGATATATGTATGTATATGTTGGTTGTGTTGGGAGTGGACCGTGAAGTACATGATTGATGAAATGTTTTATGTTGGGCATGGACCCTGAAGTGCATGATCGATGAGATGCTTTTTGTTGAGCAAGAGGCTATGTAGCACATGATTACTTACATTTGTGTTGAGCATAAAGCTCTGGAACACATGAAATTATAATTGAAAATGTTGGGCATAATCTTTGGAGCATTCCATGTTGATGTTGAGCATAAGCTCTCTGGACTCAGATCCTTGGCCATTGTATCCCTAGGTGTATCATACAAGTACATCCTAGCATTTAGTGTTGAGCAAGAGCTATTGAATTGCAGTATGTTTATAACTCCCTGTTATAAGCATTGAGTATGGGCTCTAGTAAGAGCTAGGGGTTACTAAAAAGATTAAAATAACATCTGAGTGAAAACAACTCGAGAATAAAATTGATCTCACCATACTTATCTTTAAGAAATTAAATGAAATCTTGAATTTATGTATTCTCATCAAGTACTAAAGAACTACCACATTATACGAGGGAAATCCAACATTCAAGGATGTTTAGAGTTTCCTAGCCTAGTAGACCTAAGCCATCTATCTTCTCAACCTTCATAAAGAAGTGTCCTTAAGTATAGGGATCATTATACATGATGCCCGAAGACAAATGTTAACAAGTATTTTCATACTATGTATTTTGTACATAGTATGTATAAAGAATTAATTATGATTGAATAAAGAAAGAAGAAAACCTCCACCAATTATTATTTATTATTAAAGGATTTATAAATAGTGAAATATCTATGAAAGACTAACTAGGAACTAGTTAAAAGTTCCTAGGTTAATAATAGAAAATTACCCAAGTAAATTAAAAAGGGTTAAATAAAAAAATCAAGGATTTCTTGATTTAACTGCTCCTTTGACTAAAAAGTCTATCTATAAAGACTCAAGCCAAGCAAAGACTTGGGGTTCTGATTTTTTCTAGGATAATTATTATTCTACCTGTTTTTTGGCTCTCAAGTGTTTTATTGGAGAACTTTTCCTACAAGGAAAAGAGGATTGATTCAAAACCGATTTCCAGTTAGGAAACCCTACCTTAGGAGCTTTAAGGTACTTGCATGTTCGAGTCCAACTCAGGGGGATACGGATTTGAACCTGGAATGGATCCGGGTCATGGTTGGGAGGAACGTGGTAGTTCCCAAGTGATTTGGTCATAAAAATCATAGGTGAGATCTACCTTAAATTGATAATGCTTCTTATGTAAAAGTGTGCAGGTTCAAACATTAAAGGAGCTTCACGAAGACAAATTACATGTATGAGTTCTTAGTATGTCAAAGTTCATTTCTAGGGTAAATGTTGGCTGCTTTATGTAAAAGATTTTATATATATTATCAACCCTGGTATTGATTGGTTCTATTCATATCTCCTAGGGTTACATTTCTTGAAATCTAACCCTAGAGTGTCTATGCTATCTTCTAGATTATATAATGAATATATGTTAGATGAATGTTTTCCAAGGAATTTACTAACCCTATGTAAATGATGTTCTATCTAGATTCTACTAGGGTTTGATGTTTTCCCTAGATTTTGTATTCATTGCTATATTTAGAAATTAATATTGCAAACTAGGTAAATCTAGACCTACTGTTTATTGTTCACCTATTATTTATATCTCTACTGACATATTACATTTTTCAGTAAAGACATGTTTCATAT
>LPNX010195153.1:58370-116919 GCA_001517045.1 Pseudotsuga menziesii | reverse complement strand
TTAATTCCAAAATTAAATAACGCATCTAAGACCTTTCAAGGTCTCTATCCATATTACAATTTTACATTAAAAATACTCCGCATAAATGAAACAACATTATAAATAATCAGAGGAGGCATCGTGACCATCCATGTGGTCCTTTACATTCCTTTGATCACAATTCATAAACAAAATTATATAACCAAAAACAAAATTACATAACTCAATAGACATTACCATAGCCAAATTAAAATAATATATCTTATACAGTAAACCATATCATAGTAAAACAACATCAAAATCATATCATAAATCCATTTATTGCAAACCGTAATAGGAATCGAATCCTGTGGGCATGCAAGCCCAGTTTGTTTTATTTATTAAAATACATTTCATTACAACTCCTTACATTAAAAGCCCTCCTTGCCAACCGAGGTCACGACATCGATGTCCAAAACCAGGAAAATCCTTAATAACAAACCATATGTAATGTATATACAAAACGACAACCAAATCCTATAACCATTCTCACACAGGCCACGCTACACATCAAATCATATGCGGGCTGTGGTTTATAAAATACATCCATTAAAATATAAATACACAGAGTCCATTTACATATTAAACAACAAATGCCATCGAGGGTCTGTAAACCCTGGCCTCTACAAAATCCACTAATGCACATCTCTCACATAATTCACGTCGTCGGCCAAATTTTAAATCGAATACACAGTCTCTACAAACTTAACCCTACAATATACTATCACAACAATGTGGGAAGGTGCATGTCATTCACAGCATCGCCTATACCCACGCTGTCTATATCTCTACATTACAAACTAATTAATGTTGTAATACACAGAACCTTCAAGCTGATGAATTCCCACATAAATCCACCATAACCACAGAATAAAGGCAACGAAATACTACTATGCACATCATAAGTTAAGCCATGGTAACCAATTAATCAAAATAGTATGCATCCATATTCAATCACTTGCCAAGTAAACTACAAAGTCATCATATTAAAATTTATAAACAAGTTTACAAAGCAATGCCAATGGGCTAATGCACCATTGCAAGCAATGGTTCAGCCCATGCCTAAAATTCCCCAATGAAAACATGATTTGCATAAACCAAAACCAAGTATACTAATAGACTAAGTAATTTTTACAAACCCAAATTTATACACAGAACCAGAGAGACTGCGACTTCACTCCACCACCGAAGCCATCAAGATACTATCCAAAACCTATGTCTATATTCATGCCCGAATGTGAATCTTTAAAAACCCCACAATGAAACCCACAGCATAACACCCCAAATGAAGAAACAATCTATGCACAGTCTTCCCAAGAGGGCCAAAAGGTAGAAAGTAAAATCTTGCTCACAGGCTTATCGTGGCCATAAGTGAAAACATTTGGAGCCCACAAGAGCAAAGTCATGCTACTCCTCATTCCCTTTCGGCACTTGCAAAACAAAAGCAAAATGAGGGATGAAAAGTATGACTGAGGAAACGTTAAGCAAAACCAATGTGCAAGCATGTTAAAACCAACATGGACATACCTCACAGTCTGGAGGTCACCTCCATGGTTTTCTCCCTACGCAGAGCCATAGTGCAAAACCACAAATGACAAACAACACACACAACCATCATGAGCCAAGCCTAAGGGAAGGCTGTCGCACTTCACCAAGTGCATTGAATGCACCAGCTAGAAACCCTTAAACCCACATAAAAACCCACTCTCCATAGTTTTGTTTCACTACTGACAACGTGACCATCTCTCCCATAAAGCTTAAACCCTGCTATTGTATGGTTATACCCTATGTCATGTCGCCACCCAAACTCTATCACATGCTAACATGTAACAATGTTTTCATTATGGTAAGTTTGCAATAGTACATAAGTGCATAGGATGTGTTATCCCAAGGTGTAGTGCCATAAGACACACCCCTTATAAGTTAAAAGAGATACAATTTAGTCTTACAGCCTTATATTAAAATCTAATACGAGATGTGTTAAGCTTAAATGCTTAGTGAACATGGCATATGCAATATGCCATGTTAAACTTTGTAACCCTCACAAAAATATCAAAGGTCTCCTCTTGAGCTAATATAATAACCTGTTGAATAAAAGAACATAAGCGATGTTAAAAGGTATAGTAAAAATATAGGTAGAACGTAAAATGTATTAATGCTAATAGATTAGTGAATTTAAAACATAGCGAAGATTAATTAGTGTACATGAAATTTAGCCGTAGTAGCTACATTGACGATAATGACACTTACCAAGTTATAAAACCAAGTTGACAAGCATCATAACAACTAGCAACAAGTCCTATAGGATCAAGACGATCAACACACTCTACACCAGATCCCGTCACAAAGTAGTGAACTGCGTAAGTAAATAAAAGAGGTGCCTTAGTTCAATTGAACTAAGTAAGCCCGCGTAACCAAGTAATACTTTACCTCTCAAACCGTCATGGGGGGACAAGTCACGCCACTTCACCACTTTGTTTCCCATCAACAAAGTTAAGTTAGTTTTTACTAAATAAACAAAGTACACATGTGTAGGAGTAAAACAATGATCTATATAATTCATTAATTCATTGACAATATTAACTAAGATGTATAAATAGTTTAAATAATAGAATTAAGACATAAGAAGTAAACAAACTAATAATCACTAAATGCATAAGAGATTAACAAGACAGTATGGGCAGTTTTTGAAGAGATTGAAACCATAAGTAGCGCATATAATTCTGCACGAGTAATAATGATCCCCTTTATGGTAGTTTCCACTAGCTTATAAATTTTCTTTTCTAATTTTTATTTTTGGGGACGTTACATTGAGTATTAAAGAATACCCAAAAATTAATATTTAAATCTTAAATATAATTTAAAAACAAAAAAAATTGCTAAAAATATCTTTTTACTAAGCCTAATTTTAAAATTAACTTACAGTAAGTTATGGTCCTTTTTTTTTCTTTTTTAAATTTCGAATGATTTGAAGAATTTTAAAACAACGATAATTTTGAAGAAAATATTTTATGGTAAAAAATCTTATAGAATTATAATTCTCCATAATATTTGGAATTAAAAAAAAATTCTTTGGATTTGAAAAATAACTATAATAATTTAAAACAAAAATGTTATATATATATATGGCTAAGCTTAAAAATATCTTTTATATACAAGAGTCAGTCACAATAAACTGTTTACCACCCTAATATTTCATTACTCTCAAGGAGCAGGTGTCCCTTACCATATTCGAACCTAGTGGAGAGGAAAATAGTCAAATTTCTCAACTACTCCCCATGGACACACACATGTATATATATATATATATATATATATATATATATATATATATATATAATTCAATTAAAAAAATTTATATCTTTTTAAAAGCTTATATTTTTTAAATAATGAAAAATAAACCTTAAAATTTTTAACCAAAATGGAAAAAATTAAAAATTCTTATAAAAATTGAAAAAATTAAAAATTCTTATAATATTGATATCAACGGCCTGACACCTTGTCCACTCCTTATAATATTGTATTATATTTTATATAAAAAATGTCTAGGTGGGAAATTTGATGAATTGGATCATTCATAAGCGTAAAAAGCTTAACTGATTGGGGTTCCTAATATGTGCCGCATATTTAGGGTTCTGAATGGTAATGGATTTGTGTATGGCATTGGATATGTGCGCAAAAGGATTTCATTGACAATAATAACTTCATAATGGATTTATAATAAATTTTGGGTTATCATAGCTCTTTATAAATAAAGTACCAACATATTGTAGAATATCCATTCATGGACACAAATCAACTTGAGGACATTGTTTTAGAGAAAGGATTCCGTGACAATCATAGGTGGAGATTATTTTCATGACCAACAAAGAATCGAAGAAAGTGAAAAATCATGTGGTAGCTACTCCGATCATTCAAGTAGAAGTGAAAGAATTCAAGAAGTTCGTGCAAAAGCACACAAGTGCAAGCAAGGATGATAATGACAATCAGAAGCACGAGAAAGAGAAGAGCAAAAAGACTTTTGACACAAATAATGCAATAGCACTGGATCAACCAAACAATGTTTCGGATGCGTCATCATATTTTTCAGCTATGATTGCAAATGGCGTCTACTTGGCACCGCAATCCCCCTTTAGCTTGGAGACCCCATCAACTATAACTAACAACCTTATGTTTTAGATTCCAGCAATGAGCTATGTCGTCTAGAAACTATCATATCCAATCCCTGCACATGAAATCTCAGCAATCCTGTCTCCAGGGAATAGTTACACACAATGTTTGGATAATACAAATGACGCTCTTATCAGATATGACTTTCATGATCTTCTGAATTGAGGTAGAGGCCTTAAGAAATCACCAACCAGCTAGGCCCTCCATTAACTATCACATCCAATGCCTACACATGATATCTCAGCAATCTTGTCTCTAGTGATGAGTTACACAAAGCTACTAAACAATAGAAATGATGATCTTATGAGATATGACTTTCATGATCTTCTGAACCCAGTTAGAGGCCTAATGAACTGAGAAAATAGCATAGGGGCTTCACTTGTTGACCAATATCCTATCACGTTAGTTCATATTGTGGTTTTTTAAATTATTAAAAATTGAACCAATATATTCTAGGTATTGGGGGGATGAGGGGTTTAAGGTGGGGGTGGGTAGGGTGGTTTATAAGGATTGAGGTATAAATGTGGAGGGGCATAAGTTTTAATTATTGGGAGGGGGTTTCAACAAAAAGATTTTGGGTCAATATCTCTGTAAATTAAGGGTATTCTTTAATATCCCACGATTGCACGTGCTATGTGAGATGTTCACTAAGTGAAGTGCCCGTGGAAAACAAGCAGCCCCAACATGATATCTCACCAATCCTGCCTCCACGGATGACTTTCATAGAGCTTCTGAACAATACAAATAACGATATTGTGAAAGATCGCTTTCATGATCTTTGGAATCCAGGAGGAGGCCTAAGGAACGTACGCCATCCATTGATTATGAGTCCCAACCCCACCCATAATATCTTTCATGGGATGGGTTTTACAGGTAATCTCTTTGATGTTCATCTCTTTCCAGGTTTTATAGATGTTTTTACATGGATGGGTTTTACATGATATATTATTATAATGATTTATGAATTTATTAAAATATATGTTTTTAAAATGGTCAAGTTAGTTCTAGACTAGCTTCAATGGATGAAGAAACTATAAATCATTTGTTGGTGAAATGTAGTTTTACAAAATTTATATAGAAGGAAGTGATGTAGTTTTTTAATATTTATGGAAATTAAGATTTCCAAACATTTGGTTTTAGTATAAAAGACTAGTACACTTCTATTACCACTAAAAACAAAGAAACTTCACTATTTGCATATATGTATATTCGCAAACATCACTGTGAATCCAAACCAAAATTAATCAATATGCAAAGTTTGTCAATTATATTGCAAGCTTGCATACAACTAAAACAAAATCAAGTAGAATTCATATATGTTCAAATATTGTAACTTCAAAGAATATTCTATATGTAT
This sequence comes from Pseudotsuga menziesii, assembly GCA_001517045.1. NCBI lineage: Eukaryota > Viridiplantae > Streptophyta > Pinopsida > Pinales > Pinaceae > Pseudotsuga > Pseudotsuga menziesii. Next base: position 111,374 of record LPNX010195153.1, on the reverse strand, counting down.
TTCTGTGTGGTCCCCGATGGTCCTACCGGGAGAACCACTTGTATTAATTTGTACCCCGATGCTCCTAATCGGCAGAACTAATAAGAGTCATGAGGCAGTCCCCTCTAATTGTAAAGGTGGGTCATTAGCAGCCCAGTGTGGTTACTTGAGCCTACATGTGTAACTCGAGCCTACATGATTAACTCGAGCCTACATGACAGATGAGTTAACTTAAGTGAATGGATGAATATAAATAGAGGTGTAGTGCTCCTCATTTGGAACACACACTCTCACTTGTGTAGCGCATTAGTGGAGAAGAGAAGTAGCTGGAGAAGAAGGAGGATCAAGCTTTGATATCCTTACTGGTTTTATCTTTTATCTTTTTAGGACATCTATATTGAGGAAGCTTTTGCTGGGTTTTTCCCTTTAGGGTTTTCCCAGGATAAATCTTTGTGTTCCTTTTGTATGGTTGTGCTTATCTATATTTCAGTGATCCTTTTTATATGCTTTTGTTATGAAAATGAAATGAAATACTGGTGTCTTAGCTAAGCATATGAAAATTTAACATGGTATCAGAGCCACTCTGAAAAGAAGACATTGTGCAGCTACAAAATATAGGGCTTCTTACTTTTTGGTTTTCTCTCCACAATCGATCAACAAAAGAAGGCTAGGCTAACTCTCCATTGGAGGGTGCATCTTTCTGTCGAAGCGGAATTCGATTCCGAGCATTTTCAGTTTTTAGTGCGGGAAATTAGGGCTTTCTACAGAAGAGGAATTTTTGAGTGAGCCCAGCATAGGATTGTTCTCCTCATAAAAATCAAAGTTTAGAGACCTTGATTAAGAAATTTGGTTGGGTGAAACTCCAAAAAAGTCAAACCCTAGTTTGACCCCAATCTGGAAAAACCCTAAATACTAAAACTGCTAAGTTTTGGTACATTCACTATATCAAGATATTGGAGAAGGATCATGAGTTGAGAATTTTATGGGCTCAATACAAAATCCTGGTTTATACTGTGTCCAAAATTCATCCTTATATTCTCTATATTCTAAGAGATATGATCCCTCCAAGTTAGGGTTCTATCCTCTTCCAGAATTCATCCCTAAACAAGACACCTAGGGATAATTGTTGTAGCGTGGGCTGCAGAGATCCAAATGGAATTCCTAAAGATGTTACAGAAAATGAATGGAATTTAATCTCTATTTTTTGAATTTCAGAACCTAAAGATGAACCAGTAACACGTGGCATTCCGTACAACTTCACTGTTCTGAACAGTCATGTAACAGGTCACCTTGGGAAAATGACCATAAATCCAAATTGGTGAAACCAATTCTGATGAAACCTATGGTTTTGGATCGTAAACATGTGGTGTTACTGTAGTGCAAAATTGTAGACACAGAGGAGTAGTAATTTCGTAGATATGACAGGAATAGTAACACGAATTTCTACAAAAGAAATTGGAAAACTAGGGAGGGCTTCCTGTTCTAGGAGCCTCCCTCCACTGTTTTTAGAAAAGGAGTACAATGGATAGATTCATTTGAAGAGATATATATTTCTATCCAATAATATCTTAAAGATTCCAAGTTTTGAAAATTAGGGTTTCTCTGGCAAACCCTAGATTAGCCAGTTCCGAAAGCAGGATGGACACCTCAAATCGGTAAGATCTATTCTTTTGCTATTTGCATTTGAGGTTCTCATTTCAAAGTGATCTATCACATCATCTTGATTATAAGCTTGGTGAAGTTACAAAATTCCAAGAATGGAAGTATTTGATCTCTCTGAAGAAAATGAATTGGACACCTACATGAGTAGAGAGGCTCCAGTTCTAAAGGGAGATGAGCCTCAAAGCCTTACACAAGAAGAACTTGATCAAGGCCAAGAACATCATTGTTGATTCAGTCACGAATCAACTTGTACAAAAAGTGTCTTCCCTAAAGACACCAAAGATGTTTGATTCCTTGATCAAGCTATTTGAAGACAAGAACATAATTCAAAAGATGGATTTGAGAAAACAGTTGAAGAATGTGAAGATCCAAAACGCATAACATCTTGAAGCGGTAGAAGAAGAAGTAGAGAATGTAGATGTGGTGATAGCCACCTTGAATGGCATCCCATGATCATGAGATTCATTCATGCAAGGAATGTGTGCCAAAATGAAGTGATTACTTTCAGTAGACTTTGGGAAGAAGAATAAGCTCATCTCATAAGAAGAGAAATAGAAAAATGGGATCAAATTGAAGATCAAGCTCTCACCATTCAAAGAAAATCCCTCAAGCGATGAGGAATATGAAGAACTCAATTCTTGACGAACCTCTTATCCATCTTATCATTTGGATAAGAAATGATGATTTCATGGATGAAGAAGATGATGAAGTAGAATGAGCAAGAAGGAGTCTACCCATGATATAAACAAAAGATAAGTATTCAATTGTCATTTAATGATATTGTTTTGTTATGCATTTGATTATATTCAGTTGATGTGTTGTTTGCATGCATGTGATGGGTAAGTAGCTCATGGTTCTATACAAATCTCCATTGTTACTTATCTAGAAGGAAACCTATTTGCTGACATATTGGATTAGTGTACAATCTCAATGATGTCATGGTAGGGATGGAAGTCATATTGAAAGTTTTTGTGAGATATGGATGAATGTTGTATTGGCTAAATAGTTGCATGATGCATAATAATTTTTCGTTATGCATATGTTGTTCTAACCATGCAACTGATGCATTTGAATTGTAGGAAAGGTCCTGTACAACCTCCTAAAAGAAAATAAGGACGAGACTTGTTCCGAAGAACAAGTGATGACAATTCAATAAACATGAATCTGAAGCTCTGAGGGTCAAAGACACCATGACAAAAGAAATAACTTTAGAGAGCGGTAGATCCACCTCAAAGGATGAAGACCACCATGGGTATGAGAGACAACTCAAAATGAAGAAAAGAATGCTATGAAATAAGCTATGATCAAAGAAAAATAGTTGATCATGGAGAATGATGTATATGATATGATTTCGAGACATAAATGGAAGTACGTAGTGTCTTCCATATGGATCTACAAGAACAAGTGTACAAAGAAAGGTTGGTGATTCACCTCTGAAAGAATAGAATATGACACGACATACTCTATTGACAAGTATATGTCAAGCATAGAACCACCTATACAGAATGAAGAGGGAAGATGATACTACACTTCAGGGGGAGTGACTATAGAATATATCTCAGTTCGACATGGTACGACATGATGGACAGCTTCCTGATGGATCGAGAATTTACCAAGAGTAAAGTGGGTTCCAACCTTCAAGGTTGAATGCAGAATAATAGGATGTATTTATGATCTGACAAGACGAACTCATGGAAGATGTTATGATGAAAGAATACTCAAATGATGTCTGGGATATAGTACTCAAACCAGAAAGAAAGAATGTGGTATCTTACAAATGGATTTGTAAAGTTAAAATATGTTTCTGATAGAAGTAAGGAAAGACTTGTGGCTAAAAGTTTCTATAAGAAAGAGGGAATTAATTCTGAAGAGACACTTACTCCAGAAAGCAAGTCACACTCCCTTTAGAATTATGATGGTAGTTGTTTCCATGATGAAGTAAAGAAAAGACTTCCTTAATGGTATGATTGGGGAGGATATTTTACATCGAATAGTCACAAGGATTTGAAGTTGAAGACAGATGGACTCATATATGAAGAAGACCCTCTATGGCATGAAGCAAGCTCCCAGAGCTTGGTATGGAAGGATAGATAATTTCCTCTCAATTATGGGCTTTACCAAGAGTAGAGCTGAACCTAACCTTTATCCCAAGGTTGTAGAAGATGAACCTGTCATCCTGTTATTATGTGTGGATGACTTATTCTTGACAGGGAATGAGAAACAGATCATGGAAAGCAAGAAGAAACTAGCAGAAGAATTTGAGTTGAAAGACCTTGGGTTAATGCATTATTTCATAGGTCTGGAAGTATGGAAAAGTTTAGAAGAAATCTTTCTCAACCAGGGAAAGTATGTGGTAGAGATATTGAAGAGATTCAATATGTTGGAATGCAAAGTCATGGCCACACCCATGGACTCCAACCGAAAGCTGATGAATCATTAGAGTTAGTGGATGTGACTCATTACAGATAGATCATTGGGTCATTAATGTACTTAACAAATTCCATACTAGACATTTGTTTTGCTGTGAACACCTTAAGTCAATATCTTGTTCAACCGAGACGGGTTCCCCTAGTAGCTGCAAAACATGTGATGAGATATCTGAAAGGGACTATATACTTTGGTCTATACTATGATGGTAGCCATGAGTATAGATTGTATGGCTACACAGATGCAGATTGGGCTGGAAGTATCTCAAACAAGAAAAGCACATTAGGTAGATGCTTTTGTTTGGGGTCTGCTATGAGTTCATGGTTTAGCAAAAAATAGTCCAGTGTTTCTCATAGCATGGCTGAAGTAGAATACATAGCAGATTGCTCTACTAAGTTGTGAAGCCATATGGTTTCGGAAGATGATATCACTTCTCTTTGACCTGAATATGGATACTACAATGATTCTATGTGATAAATAGATTTGTGATGACAGAGAACCCTGTGTTTCATTGTAACACATAAAAATCCGGTATTTCTACAAACGAGTGAAGATGCAGATGATGATGTTTCAGTACTTATATACTGTAGATGCATATGGTGGTGATTTAGTATTTAGATACTAAATATAGAGATGATGATGTTTTAGTGTTTCCATACTTAAGATATAGATGATGATGATTTCAGTGTTCCCATACTGAAGATACAGATGATGTTTCAGTATTTACATACTGTAGATGCATATGATGGTGATTCCGTATTTCTATACTAAAAATATAGATGATGATGCTTTCAGTATTCACATACTGGAGATACAGATGGTGATAGTTCATTATTCACATACTGAATATGTAGGTGATGATGGTTTGGATGATGATGTACTGACGAAGCCTCTGTCTCGAGTAAAGTTCGAACACTTTCAAGACAAGCTTGGTGTTGTTTGAAAAGACCTTCCTCGAAAGGGGGAGTAGTGATGTTGCAGTGGGATTGTATCATCCCTGGGCACTTTCCCTAAAGTGATCCAGAGACCTTGGTCCTCGAGAATAAAGAGGGATTGTATCATCCTAGGAAATATGTCCAAAATTGATCCAGTGAACTTCAGTCATCGAGAAGGTGGCAGGATTGTATCATCCCTGGACTTCGGTTCAGAATGGATCCAGTGAACTTCGGTCATTGAGAAGGTGGTAGGATTGCATCATCCCTAAACTTTGGCTAAAAATGTATCCTGAGGTCTCAGGCCCCGTGAAAGTGGTGGATTGCATCATCCCTGAACCTTGGTTCAAAATGTATCCGGAGGTCTCGGCCCTCGTGAAAGTGGTAGGAGTGCATCATCCCTGAACTTCGGTTCAAAATGTATCTGGAGGTCTCGGCCCCTGTGAAATTGGTGGATTGCATCATATTTGAACCTCAATTCAAAATGTATCTGGAGGTCTCAACCATCGTGAAAGTGGTGGATTACATCATCCCTGAACCTCGGTTCAAAATGTATCCAGAGATCTCTGTCCCCGTGAATGTGGTAGGATTGTATCATCCTTGAACTTCGGTTCAAAATGGATCTAGTGACTTCGGTACTCAAGAACATGTGTTGATCCCATAATTCCAATAGGACGGATTGTATGGGTTCCACATCTGTGTTGATCCCGTAATTCCGAAAGGAAGGATCGTCAGTAACTCCGTAATGACCCAAATCCCATAATTCCGAAAGGAAGGATCATTGAATTGATCCTATAATTCCAATAGGAAGGATTGTGTGAGTTCCACAGATGTGTTGATCCCATAATTCCAATAGGAAGGATTGTTTGAGTTCCACAAATGTGTTGATCCTGTAATTCTCAAAAGGAAGGATCGTTAGTAACTCCGTAAAGACCTAAATCTCGTAATTCCGAAAGGAAGCATTGTTAGTAACTCCGTAAAGACCTAAATCTTGTAATTCTGAAAAGAAGGATCATTGGTAATGTTTGTGCCAGAAATTGTTTCCAGGCCACAAAGAAACAAGCCAACACAATCTCAAATATTCAATCAAACAAAATTAGGGTTTTAGGGTTTTGAAAGGTTTTTCTGGTTGTAAATTTTGGTGACAAACACAGAATACACTCATGAGCCAAATAGGAACTGAATCATAAGCAAAGAAAAATAGAGATGCATAATATAATTACCAGTATCCAACAGAACGTGACATTGAAGTTCATTCATAAAAAACAAGCACTACCAGCATACAAACCATAAAACAGCAATGAATTTATCAGTTATGTAACTAAACAATTTAAAAATGAAGCCAAAAACACAGATTGAATGGTGGAAAGGATCATATATTTCATAATTCTGTTCATCAAATACATATGAGAGTTTATGTACTTATCTCATCAATAAGTCCCAAAGACCTCCTGAAGTCCTCCAAAAATCAAACCCTTTGTTCTCTTTCTCATCTATCTAAATACTGTTTCTCAAAAAAATAGTTAGGTTCTAAACCTTAACTGTATTCAGCCAACTCATCGATGGGATAATGTCAAATTACAATTTACAAACTAAAGTTTTTCTAAAAAAAACATAACAATTAACTGACTAACTAAAGTATCTCTCAAAGGACATAACAAGTAACTGACTAACTAACAAAACTCAAAGGTCTTCATCAGCTTCAGCTAATAAGGATATTCCATCCAAATCTTGGGCCTTCTCCCTCCCTCTCTTCTACTCAGATTCCATATCTTCTAACCTTCTTGTAAGTTCTTCATTCTGCTGTTGTAAGCCTCTGATAGTCAGCTTCAATTCTGCACATTGTAAATCTGTGTTTCTCTTCCTCTTCAAGGCCTCCTTGGAAACTTCAGTAAGCTCTTAATAATGATATTTACTTCTTGTAAATCCTCCCTGAGTCCTCTATTTGCTAGGATCATACCATCATTAGTTTCCTACATGTAATCCATTTGATGGTTGTATTGTTTGCTGGTTCTTTGCAGGTTCTCTTTTTTTGAATCAAAAGCCTTTCATGTTGTGGTATCTTGCATTTCACTAGGAAACCATGGGATATCTAGCTTTCTGAAAATGTATTCATCCTCCTGTAGCAGCTTTGAAGACACACCATCAACAATAGGGTTTTCCTGACTAGTTGCTTCAGTAGGTGTAGTTCCATCCATCAAGTGCTGGTCTTCAGAAAAAGAAACTTTAGTTTCCTTTTTCTGTTGTTGCTTAAAAATTTCATCTCTTAATTCTAAAACTACAGCAGATAGCTTAGTTTCAGTAAGGCTGGACTCCTCTATTGACTTAAATGCTTTCTTTCCTTTGCAATCACCCCTACTAGATTTTAGGTTTTCCTCTGAAGAAGAGGTATCAATCATAGTTACCTCTGCTGTGTTCAATTTAGGGTTCAGAAGCTTTTTCGTATTCAGCCTCAGTTTATTTTTAGGTTTGGTTTTTGGTCTCCATCCTGAGGCTAGTTCTTTCACCATCTTCAAAGTTCTTCCTTGATGTCTAACTATGGCTAACTCCATAGCTTTAACTTTGGTCTTCTTTTTCTTTGACCTCTCTGCTTTATCCTCTTAACTATAGCATTTTTTGTGTGTGTCAACCCTAGACTTAGCATGGACTGTCAACTCATCTCCTTCTAGCAAATATCCCTCATATTTAGATAAAATAGTGACAGGGATTCTTTGTTGGACATTGTCCTCCTCTTCCTTCATTGCAACCTTCTCTGTGACAACAATTTTCTCATTTATGAAAGTTTTTCTGGTGCCCTATTTTACACTGGATGATCTTCTTCTTTTGTAAATAGCGAATATTTTCCCTTATTATCAACTGAAGGCTACTGATGTTCATAGTCTTCCATTGAAGGCTCGGTTTCTTCTTTAATTTTAACTTCCCTTTTATCTTCAAACTTAGCTTTCTGCCCTAGTTTCCTAACTAGGGTTTTCCCTTTCTCTACATGTTTTTTGGGTTGCTGCTCTTCCTGCTTAATTTCGAAACCATACCAAAAAAGAAAATAATCCCATGTCTTCCCTTCTCTTTGTAGAGCAGTGCTGATAATGAGCTTGATCAAACCATGATGAAATATGGATTGTGTAGTATGATCATGATGTTCCTTAACTCTACTTGACATCTTCTGCAGACTTTTAAACAAAAAGAAAGGAAGACTCATTTTGGATTCACCAACCAGATGTTGTAAGAACCTAAAATGATATTTGAAGACATAGGAATATATCCCTTCACAGGTGATATAGCTTTGTAGGAATTTAATGGGATCCACCCACTCATCTCTAAAATTCTGGATTGGTATTCCTTTGCTCCAGTCTAGAATAATGCCAAGTATAAGATACCTTGGGGCATTGAAGGTGAATGGCATCTTTTTGAACCACAACTCTCCTTCATTTTTTACTCCTATGGCTTCAACAATAAACTCCACAGTCAACTTAACCTTTAGAGTATCAAATACTACCATGTCCTAGTTATAGCTTTGGGAGAATTTATAAGAGATCACAATGTTATAGCCATCAATCTTCTTGAAGAAATCCAACCACCCAACATTCTAGAAAAGCTCTGCACAACCTGGGAATTGGTCAATCCAATTTAGTTTAGTGGGCTCATCCCTGTTGGTTTTGCCACTTTTTCCCATCTGCTTTCAATCACTGAATTCTGTTTACTTTTAGGACCCTATTAATGACCTAATAGCTCTTTTTATTCTCAAGTTTCTAGAGTTTTGATAGTCAACTTTCTTTGATTCTCCTTGGATGTTTTCTCTTAATTTTTTAACAGTCTATTTTTGTTTTTAATACAGGGAAAGTTTTACACCAGGTTTGAGTAATTTAGGTCAACATAGTGCCAAAAAATCTTCAACCAAACCGCTGCTAAAATTAACTATCATCCAAGCTGTTCATTTCTATGCTAGACCATCTCTCAAATGTATGAAAACATCTGTGTGTTATGGCTCTGCTCAAATAATACCCTTGGCTCCTTTTAATGCCACTTATGAGCAATCTATTTGCAAAAAGGATTTTGCATTAGTGTTCTCAAATGCCTGCTTCTTAGATCAACTGGTGATTGTTTAACTAGTGGATGGAAAGATATAAGAGCAATCTTATGTCTGCTAACTTTCTACTTCAACTTGCATTCATCACATACAAACAGTCAGCTTCTAGCATCTACTCAGACAAGGTCTTCATGCAATTGACATGCTCAGCTTACTTATTGCATTGGTTAGAAGTAACCAGTAAATATGTGAAACCTTCATCGTCACAAACTGAACAGAGCTTCACCTTACCATATTTTCAGGTCTTGACAGAGTAATTGTTCAATGAAACTGCTATTTTTCAACTTGTCACTTGCCAAAGCATCTAAAACCCTTTTAGACTGATATCTGATCGTGGGGAGTTTGTTAACATCATGAATTAAAGCTTTCCTTAATCAATTTTAACATAACAAGATTTACAGGAAAGACCCCCAATTTAGCTGCCACGATTAGGTTTACGCGGAATACCTCATTTCTTACCTCATTTCTGACCTACTGTAGACATTTAAAATCGATCCTTGAACTATCTGACCACCGAAATTAACTATCCAAGTGTCTTCAGGTCTTCAATTTGCTTCTAGATGGCACATTGAGAAAGCCTGAAATCTTCTCTGTAACTGCAAATTATGGATTGTTAGCTGTTGTCCCCATTCCACTACACCTCTTGCTTCATGATGCATATGTGGATAACTTCCTTCCCATCAAACTCGGCTCATTTGTTGATCTGTCATCATTCGCCCAACTCTAACTGATAATTTGCCACGATCTCCTTCATTTCGTAAACCACACCTATTTGCGTGATCATTACTGAAGAAACATGTATCAAAACCTTTTACGCATGTGATTATTCATCTAGAAACCAAAATCAATGGAGAAATTCACTTAAAAACCGACGATTTCGGCGCCCACGATATTCTTGTGGCGCCATAGTGTAAACTTTTCGTCGCTGCGCTACAAGAATATTTCAAATTCAATTTTGGCGCTGTTTTAATCATTGATTTCACTTTGAATGAGGTTTAAATGATAAACTATGATCATGATGTTGTTTGTGAACTAATTAATCGATATAATGTCCTATAAAACCCTTCAGAACCTAAGGAAACAAATCATAATGAAAATCTAAAGCAAAAAATCAAAATCAAAATTTCATTTAAAACCAAAAATTTCCTAAAGTAAGCAAAATAGAAAATTTAAGCATATGAACAAACCTAAAACAAAAATCACAATCAAAATATAAAATTGAAGAAAACAATTTCATAAATTAACATCTGGCTCCAGCTACGGGATGAAATCCTCCCTGTGAGGCTTCAAGAACCTGTAGACCAGTGCCTTCTTTTCTGCTACCTACTTGTCTGCAAAATTTCCATTGGGTTATGGAGTCTTTATTATGCTTCAATCACATCGGTATATACAATGAAAAGTGAAAATCTCCTCAAAGAGTATAACAATGCTTGAGGAATCATCCATTGACAGGACTTGACAATTCCTCACCTTCCAAAGACTGCAGGATAAAAGTGTTATTTTCCATAATCTCAGACACTAGGAAAGGGACAAACTAGAGGTTGTCAAATTTACCATGTTTCCCTTTTTTCTCTTTCTTGGCATCCCACCTCAAAACCATATCACCAACTAAGAAAGTGGTATCTTTGATTTTCCTGTCAAATCTGCTTTTGATCTTCAATCTGTACAACTATGCACTTTCTTCCACCTTTTCCCTATTCTGCTGCAACTCTATCATCTCATAAATCCTCCTCTGCATATCATTTGATTCTTCCTGGCAATCCTGAAGAAACTTCATAACTGGGATTCCCAATTGAACAGGAAAAACTGCATATGTACCACAAACTAACTGGAAGGGAGAAGTTCCAATCGCTTGTTTGACTATTATCCTATCAGCCCACAATGTGTATTTCAGCATTGAATCCCATGATCTCTTGTTATGCTTGAGCAACTTCTTGATATTCTGAATGATGTTTTTATTAGAGGATTCAGACAAACCATTACCCTGGGGATAGTAAGGAGTTGATTGCTTCAGTAAGATACCGTTCTTTTCACAAAATGATTCCATTGCCTTAGACTTGAAAGCTTTAGCATTATCTGTTACTATTTTCTAAGGACAACCAAACCTACTCAGGATATTTTCTTCAATGAATTCCATAATTACTTTGTCTGTGGCATTCCTAGTAGGGATGGATTCCACCCATTTGGTAAAGAAGTCTGTTGCAGTTAGAATCCATCGGTGTTGTCCTAAGGAAGCTGGATTTATTTCCCCTATAAAATCCAGACCCCATTGCTGGAAAGGAGCACTTACTGCAATAGGTTTCAAAGGAAATGACAACAATTTTTGTTTGCTAGCAAACTTCTGACAAGGAATACAAGCTCTTACTTGCTGATAAACATCTACAAACAAAGAGGGCCAATAATATCCAACTCTTAAAAGCATGTATGCTATTGTCTTCTAGTACTTGTGGCCTCCACAAGAACCCTCATGAGATTCAGAAATCACTCCTTCAATTTCATATTTATCCAAGCACCTGAGTAGAATACCACCTGGGTCCTTCCAGAACAACTGCTCTTCTACTAGACAATATTTAGTAGCTTTAAGCTTTAAGGATCTAACAGCTTTCCTATCTAGATGCTCAGGACATTGCAAAAACAACAGAAAATACATAATGTCTACATACCATGTAGATGCTGAATAATAGTCCATGATCTTCTCTTTTTCTAAAATTACTTGATCTTCTTCCTGAGCTAACTCTTCAGCCATGACATGCAATCCAAGAGCTTGACAATTTGATTCATCCAGTAGCTTGGCTAAACCTTGTCCCTTGACAAGTTTGGTAGGTCTGATATCTACATCATACTCCATGATTTTAGCAATCCACCTACCTCTTTTCCCTTCACTATCAGGCTGTGTTAAAACATCTTTTACAGCAGCATTAGGCACAAATGAAATAACTTCAGAATGCAGAACATAGATTCTGGAAAACTTTAAAGATTTTACCAGAGCATAGGGTTGTTTTTCTAAGATACTGTATTTCAGTTAATAATCCCTAAGAGTTTTACTGAAGAATGCAATGGGTTGCTCCAGTCCTTCCTTATTCTTCTACAACAAAACAGCTGCTATTGTATCCTTTGATGCAAATGAGAACATGAGAAATTCTATGGTGAAATATGGGCTTACTAATACAGGAGCTTTAGTAAGAGCCATTTTGATCTTCTCAAATGCATTCTTTGCCTCAATGGTCCACTTGACTTCCTGATCCTTTTTTAGCATGACTGTGATCTGTTTGATATCTCAGCAAAGTTTGGTATAAACCAACACAGAAAATTGATTTTACCAATGAACGATTGGACATGCTTTTTACTCCTTGATAAACTTATATTCAATATATACTTTACCCTTTCAGGATAAATTCTTATGCCATCAGCAGACACTAAATGACCAAGCAATTTACCTTCCTATACAACTAAGTGTGACTTCTTTGGATTCAAGGACAAGCCAAATTTTCTACATTTAAGGAAAGTTTGCTTCAAATGCTTTAGATGTTCATCATCTGATTGTGAGAAAATAGTAATATCATCCAAATAGATTACCACAAACTTGTCCTTTTCTCCGACAAAAGAAATATCCATAGCCCTTCGGAAGGTTGCTCCAACATTCATTAACCCAAAGGGCATCTTGTCATTCATAAAATTTCCCCAGGGAGTTGTAAAGGCTGTCTTCTCCTTATCATCAGGATGCATAGAGATCTGATTGTACCTTGAGAAACCATCAACCATAGAGATCCTCTGTGCCCCAACTACTTTCTGCAATAATTGCTCAATTTTAGGCAGAGGATAATTATCCTTTAATGAGGATCTGTTCAAATTTTTGAAGTCAACACACAACCTGATTTCTCCATTCTCTTTCCTAACAGGAACCAGATTAGGCACCTATGAAGAATACCTGAGAGGGACTACGATCTTGGCATCCAACAACTTCTTCACTTCTTTTTCAATAACAGGAAACAAGGCTGGGTTAATCCTCCTTAATTTCTGACAAAAATGTTTGACATTTGGTTTTAAAGGGACTTTATGCTGTATGAATCCTGTGTCATAATTCCTCCATTCCTCATAAGACCAAACAAAAACATCCGCATGCTCCTTTAACAGTTTAATGTACCTATTTCTTTGTTCAGCTATAAGGGATTTAGAAATTTTGACCATTGTAGGATGTTCTGCTGAACCAATATTACACTCTACCACATTCTCTTCTGAAAACTGAAAAACAGGCTTTAAAAGTGTATCATCCTTTGTAAATATTCTTTCCAGAGGTACTATACCTTTTGGGATGAAGTTGCTTTTCAATTCAATAATTTTATGTCCTGCTATCTCATCTTCAACAATCTCATCTACCTGTCCATATTCTTCATCCTCCTCTTTATCAATCAGGGAATTTGAAAACTCATGGGTAAGCTATAGGAACATTTTAATTTCAATGTCATCTTCGAACACTCTCCACTGCTTTACATTATCAGGTATAGATGGTCTGTACCTCACCTCAATGGGATACCTCAACTGAGTGGTCTTGGGGATTCTAAAGTGTGTGGAAGCCAAGGCCAATGAATTTGCAATTTGATTATGATCTCTTAGAACATGGGTAATATTAAAAGCTACAAAATAATTTTAAGCATGTCCCATACCTCATTTCGATAAATTTTCAACAAACCCTGCTTTACTTGATAATTCTTCTTCACCTGCTGAACAACTAATTCAGAGTCGCCAAATGCAGAAATCTGCTGAATGCCCAAATATTTGGTAGCTTTTAATCCTAGAAGCAAATCTTCATATTCAGTAGTGTTATTTGTAGTAATAAACTCAGGTTTATACATCAGCTTTACTGTTTCACCTCCAGGGGATATAAGAAGAACTCCAGCTCCAACACCTTCTTTGCAAGAAGATCCATCAAAATATAATTGCCACAGTTCATCTACTTCTTCTCTACTGTGTTTTACTGGCTGTTCCTTTTCAACCTGTAACAAACCAGCAGTATTGTATTTATCACTGAAATGTAACATGCAAGTTCCCAGGTCTTTGTCAACAACATATAGTGGATGATTGGTGGGGTTCTTGTCATCTTTCACAATATACGCAAACTGAAGCTCTCTGTACAACCTTCTATTTTCTCCTCCAAACACAGGAATAGTAGCATATGATAAGTCCATTTGTAAGGTCCCTCCAACCTTCTTTGCCCAAGACCTAGAGATAAGTAAGCGAAACTTCGATGTAATATCAGTTACCAAAAAATCCATGATCACACTTTTCATGGGTAACTAAGCCATCTTGACAACCATCTCCTCCAAACATAGGAATAGTAGCATATGATAAGTCCATTTGTAAGGTCCCTCCAACCTTATTTTCCCAAGACCTAGAGAGAAGTAAGCCAAACTTCGGTGTAATATCAGTTACCACAACATCCATGATCACACTTTTCATGGGTAACTGAGCCAACTTGACAACCATCTCCTTTATTACTCCTAAACACTTCACTAATCCAAAATCAAAGGCATACAAATCATGGTAGGGTTTGGTAATACTCATCCCTAAAGCCTCCATAACAGCCTTTGGCATTAAATTGTGTGAGGCTCCAGAATCTAACAAACAATTCGGAATCATTTGTTCATGGACTGTCAGGGTGATGTAGAATGGAGGTGAAGCACCTGCTTCATTCTCAGTCTTTTCAGCCAAGGCTGATCCAATGAAAATCTTGGGGTTTTCTTCTTGCAAATTTACTGTGTCAGAAATAGGCTGATTGCTTGTTGAATTAATCATTTTAAGGACTGATTGTTTATATGAAGGGTTTTTCATCAATTCAGTTTAAGGTATAGGAATCTTTAACTTGCCTAATTCATTTCCAGGATGAAATTCTGAATAGTTTTACTTACCTCTTCAACCTCTATGTTCTTCTTTTGTTTTTCTGAAACTTGCTTTTTCTCTGTCACAGGATCAGATGCCTGTTTAACAGGTACATATGCTTTCTTCTTCGGGGCTTGTACAACTTGTTTTGGACCTGATCTCAGATTTATAGTCTTCTTGAGTTCATTTTGACAAACATCAGTAGTTACAAACATCAGTAGTTACAGAAACTCTTCTTCAGTGACAAAACCCTCAGATAATCTCTCTCCAAAATGGTTCATGTGTTGGTTAGTATCTTCAAATATTACTTCATCATCAAACTCTTCTTCATCAGCAACATTGTTCTGAAGAGGAGGTGGCACTCTTTGGTCCTCATTTTCTCTTCTTTCCCACTAAATATCATTACTCCTGCGTTCTCTAGGCATGAAACGAGGAGCAAATTGCCTTCTGAGCTGGTTCTGATTCTTAGGATTTCGTTCAACTTCTGGAGCAGGTTTGCTGGAATTTTTTCAAGCTCTAATTTTTTCAATTTTGCAGTCAGAATTTTCACCAACTTATCCATTTCATCAGTTTTCCCTTCAGTAGAATGAGAAGTTGAACCTCCTGGAGCTGCTTCCTTCTTTCCTTTTCTATCATACAACTGCTGAGCTATTTCCTTCTTCAATCTATTGGAAGCCAGTATGTTAGATTCTACCTCCAATGTTACATCCTGCATATTTAGTAAAGAAATAGGTCTCCTTTCTCTTAGTAGTAAGGAAAATTCATGATCAAAAGCATTTGCATATGTAAGTTTAATTGATGTTTCTGTAGGCTTTATTTCAGCAGGAATTCTATTGTACATCTTGTTAAACCTCTTTGAAAAGTCTGCAACAGTTTCCTCCTTTTTCCTCCTAAGAGCACCAAACTCAGTTATGTAGTATGTATGATCTTTAGTGTCACCCCATTGTCTCATGAAGAGATCACGAAGTTCTTCAATGATAGTGATGGAATTAGTAGGCAACTCCCTAAACCATTTCCTTACATCTCCATCGAGGCTTTGCACAAACATTCTCATCCATACATCCTTGGCCTCAATATTTTGGTTATTAGCATAACTAAGGAAATCTTCCCAACGCTCTTCAGCTATGGTTTCCCCTTGTCCATTAAACCTAGGAAGATATTTTTGGTAGTCCCCTCCAGGTAGTGCATTTAAAGGATGGGGCAAGACCAATGGTGCATATCTGGCTGCAACCATCCAGTCCATCATGTCTATGGGCTGATTTTGGGCTGCAATTTTTGGACTGACTGACTTTGATGATGAATAAGTTTGATTGGGACTTGAATGAAAGGGATTTTTACCTAATTTCAGTTGAAAAAGAGGTATCTTACCAGGAGAAGCAGTTTTGGCTTTTTTGAAGGATTAGGGATTAGTAAAAACTTGGAAACTGCTATCAGGGATAATAGGCTTTAACCAAGGTGAGGTTTCTTCTTCTTTTCTTAGCAAAGTTGAATGTGATGAACCACCTAACTGGTCAGGGTCACACAGTTCTGGTAAAGACTGAGACCTTCTAATTTTTCTTGCAGTCTTCAATATTTGTTCAGGATTTGTAACACCCAACTGCAATGGTGAAGTAGGTCCATTTCTAGTCCCAACTCCTCTAGTAGCCACTGTGTCAAACTTGGTGAAAAGTAGCCTTAAAGATGCGCTAGTTTAAGTTCACCTCTTAAAGCTAGTGAAATGATAAGTATCCCAGGGAAAAATTTGTTTTCAACTTCGTTCCCCGACAACAATGCCAAAGATGTTTGTGCAAGAAATTGTTTCTCGGCCACAAAGAAACAAGCCAACACAATCTCAAATATTCAATCAAACAAAATTAGGGTTTTAGGGTTTTGAAAGGTTTTTCTAGTTGTAAAGTTTGGTGACAAACACGGAATACACTCATGATCCAAATATGATCTGAATCATAAGTAAAGAAAAAGAGAGATGCATAATATAATTACCAGTATCCAATAGAACATGACATTGAAGTTTATTCATAAAAGACAAGCACTACCAGCATGCAAACCATAAACCAGCAATGAATTTATTAGTTATGTAACTAAAAAAGTTAAAAATGAATCCAAAACACAGACTGAACGGTGGAAAGGATCATGTATTTCATAGTTATGTTCATCAAATACATATGAGAGTTTATGTACTTAGCTCATCAATAAGTCCAAAAGACCTCCTAAAGTCTTCTAAAAATCGAACCCTTTGTTCTCTTTCTCATCTATCTAAATATTGTTTCTCAAAAAACCAGTTAGGGTCTAAACCCTAACTTTCTTCAGCCAACTCATTGATGGGATAATGTCAAATTGCAAATTACGAAATAAAGTTTTTCTAAAAAAAAAACATAACAATTAACTCACTAACTAAAGTATCTCTCAAAGGACATAACAAGTAACTGACTAACTAACAAAACTCAAAGGTCTTTAGGAGCTTCAGCTAGTAAGGCTATTCCATCCAAATCTTGGGCCTTCTTCCTGGCTCTCTTCTACTCAGCTTCCATATCTGCTAACCTTCTTGTAAGTTCTTCATTCTACTGCTGTAAGCCTTTGATAGTCAGCTTCAATTCTGCACATTGTAAATATGTGTTTCTCTTCCTCTTCAGGGCCTCCTTGGAAACTGTAGTAAGCTCTTGATAATGGTCATTTACTTCTTGTAAATCCTCCCTGAGTTTTCTATTTTCTAGGCTTAGACCATCATTAGTTTCCTACATGTAATCCATTTGATGCCTGTATTGTTTGATGGTTCTTTGCAAGTTCTCTTTTTCTGAATCAAAATCCTTTCCTATTGTGGTATCTTGCATCTCACTGGGAAGCCATGGGATATCTAGCTTTCTGAAAATGTCTTCATCCCCCTGTAGCAGCTTTGAAGACACACCATGAACAATAGGGTTTTCTTGACTAGCTACTTTAGTAGGTGTAGTTTCATCCATCAAGTGCTAGTGTTCAGAATAAGAAACTTCAGTTTCCTTTTTTTGTTGTTGCATCAAAATTTCATCTCTTAATTCCAAAAATACAACAGATAGCTTAGTTTTAGTAAGGCTGGACTCCTCTACTGAATTGAATGCTTTCTTTCCTTTGCAATCACCCCTGCTAGATTCTAGGTTTTCCTCTGAAGAAGAGGTATCGATCATAGTGACCTCTGTTGTGTTCAATTTAGGGTTCAAAAGATTTTTCATATTCAGCCTCAGTTTATTTTTAGGTCTGGTTTTTTGTCTCCATCCTGAGGCTATTTCTTTCACCATCTTCAAAGTTCTTCCTTGATCTCTAACTATGGCTAACTCCATAGCTTTAACTTTGGTCTTCTTTTTCTTTGACCTGTCTGCTTTATCCTCTTGAATGTAGCATTTTTTGAGTGTGTCAACCCTAGACTCGGCATGGATTGTCAACTCATCTCCTTCTAGCAAATATCCCTCATATTCAGATAAAATAGTGATAGCGCTTCTTTGTTGGACATTGTCCTCCTCTTCCTTCATTGTAACCTTCTCTGTGACAACAATTCTCTCATTTACGAAAGTTTCTGCTGGTGCCCTATTTTGCACAGGATGATCTTCTTCTTTTGTAAACTGTGAACATTTGGCCTTATTGTTAGCTGAAGGCTGCTGATGTTCATAGTCTTCCTTTTAAGGCTCTGTTTCTTCTTTAACTTTAACTTCCCTTTTATCTTCAGACTTAGCTTTCTACCCTAGTTTCCTAACTAGCGTTTTCCCTTTGTCTACATGTTTTTTGGTTTGTTTCTCTTCCTGCTTAATTTTGAAACCAGACCAAAAAAGAAAATAATCCCATGTCTTCCCTTCTCTTTGTAGAGCAGTGCTGATAATCATCTTGATAAATCCATGATGGAAGATGGATTGTGTAGTATAATCATGATGTTCCTTAACTCTACTTGACATATTCTGCAGACTTTTAAACAAAAAGAAAGGAAGGCTCATTTTGGATTCACCAACCAGACGTTGTAAGAACCTAAACTAATATTTGAAGACATAGGCATGTCTCCCTTCATAGGTGATATAGCTTTGTAGGACTTTAATGGGATCCACCCACTCATCTATGAAATTCTGGATTAGTATTCCTTTGCTCCAGTCTGGAATAATGCGAGGTATAAGATACCTTTGGGCATTGAAGGTGAATGGCAGCTTTTTGAACCACAACTCTCCTTCATTTCTGACTCCTATGGATTTAGCAATCAACTCCACAGTCAACTTAAAATTTAGAGTATCAAATACTACCATGTCCTGGTTATAGCTTTGGGCAAATTTATAAGAGACCTCAGTGTTATAGCCATCAATCTTCTTGAAGAAATACAACCACCCAACATTCTGGAAAAGCTCTGCACAACCTGGGAATTGGTCAATCCAATTCAGTTCAGTGGGCTCAGCCCTATTGGTTTTTCCACTTTTTCCCATTTGCTTTCAATGACTGAATTATATGTACTTTTAGGGCCTTGTTAATGACCTAACAACTCTTTTTTTTCTCAAGCTCCTAGATTTTTGATAGTCATCTTTCTTTGATTCTCCTTGGTAGTTTTCTCTTAATTTTTTAACAGTCTGTTTTTGTTTTTAATGCAGGGAATGTTTTACATCGGGTTTGAGTAATTTAGGTCAACAGATTGCCAAAAACTCTTCAACCAAACTGCTGCTGAAATTAACTATCGTCCAAGCTGTTCATTTCGATCCTAGACCATCTCTAGAATGTATGAAAACATCTATGTGTTATGGCTCTGCTCAAATAGTACCCTTGGCTCCTTTTAATGCCACTTATGAGCTATCTATTTGCAAAAAGGATTTTGCATTAGTGCTCTCAAATGCCTGCTTCTTAGATCAACTGGTGATTGTTTAACTAGTGGATGGTAAGATATAAGAGCAATCTTATGTCTGCTAACTTTTTGCTTCAACTTGCATTCAACACATACAAACAGTCAGCTTCTAGCACCTACTCAGACAATGTCTGCATGTAACTGACATGCTCAGCTTACTTATTGCATTGGTTAGAAGTAACCAGTAAATCTATGAAACCCTAGTCATCACAAACTGAACAGAGCTTCACCTTACCATATTTTCAGGTCTTGACAGAGTGATTGTTCAATGAAACTGCTATTTTTCAACTTATCACTTGCCAAAGCATCTAAAACCATTTTAGACTGATATCTAATCATGGGGAGTTTGTTAACAACATGAATTAAAGCTTTCCTTAATCAGATTTTAACATAACAAGCTTTAAAGGAGAAACCCCCAATTTAGCTGCCACGATTAGGTTTACGCAGAATACCTCATTTCTTACCTATTGTAGACATTTAAAATCGATCCTTGAACTATCTGACCGCTGAAATTAACTATCCAAGTGTCTTCAGGTCTTCAATTTGCTTCCAGCCGGTGCATTGAGAAATCCCTAAATATTCTGTGTAACTGCAAATTCCAGATTGTTAGCGATTGTCCCCGTTCCACTTCGTCTCTTGCTTCATGATGCATATGTGGAGAACTTCCTTCCCATCAAACTCGACTCATTTGTTCTGTCATCATTTGCCCAACTCTAACTGATTATTTTCCACGATCTCCTTCATGTCGTAAACCACACCTGTTTGCATGATCATTACTGAAGAAACACATATCAAAACCTTTGACGCATGTGATTAGTCATCTAGAAACCAAAATTGTGGGAGAGATTTGCTTAAAAACCAGCAATTTCGGCGCCCGTGATATTCTTGTAGCACCGCAGTCTAAACTTTTCATCATTGTGCTACAAGAATATTTCAAATTCAATTTTGGTGTTGTTTTAATCATTGATTCAATTTGAATGAGGTTTAAATGATAAACTATGATCATGATGTTGTTTGTGAACTAATTAATCCATATAATGTCCTATAAAACCCTTCAGAACCTAAGGAAACAAACCATAATGAAAATCTAAAGCGAAAAATCAAAATCGAAATTTCATTTAAAACCAAAAATTTCCTAAAGTAAGCAAATGAGAAAATTTAAGCATATGAACAAACCTAAAATAAAAATCATAATCAAAATATAAAATTGAAGAAAACAAGTTCATGACTTAACAGGTAACTCCGTAAAGACCCAAATCCCGTAATTCTGAAAGAAAGGATCATGTTGATGTTTTGATGATGTTGATGTTTTTATGATGATGATGATGTTTCTGATCGAAAGATCAGATGTTGCTGATCATGATGATGTTCTCTGATCGAAAGATCAGAAGTTGCTGATGATGTTCTCTGATCGAAATATCAGAATATGATGATGATGATGTTTCTCTGATCAAAATATCAGAAGTTACTGATGATGATTTTCTCTTATCAAAAGATCAGAATATGAAGATGATGATGTTTTTTGATCGAAAGATCAGAAGTTGCTTATGATTATGATGTTGCTGCTGATGATGATGTTTTCTAATTGAAAGATTAGAATGCGAATGATGATGATGATGTTTCTGATTGAAAGATCAGAATGTGATGATGATGAGATCATGATGATGATGATGCCGTATTATCAAAGTATGATGATGATGTCGTACTGATCAAAAGATCCAAATATGATGATGAGTTGATGTTAGAGTATGATGATGTTCGGTTGATGATGGTTCAAATCGAAAGATCAGAGGCTGATGATAATGATGGGTCTAATTGAAAGATCAGAGTATGATGATGATGTTGTTGCTGATCGAAAGGTCAAGGTGCTAAAGATGTTGCTGATCAAAAGGTCAAAGTGCTGAAGATGTTGCTGCTGATTGAAGAGTCAAGATGCTGCAGATCGAAATGGTCAAAGTACTGATGATGTTGAAGACTAAATATTGAAGATGAAGGCTACATGATGTTGAAAAGATTCTAATGATTTATAGATTTATCACCCTGATGATGTTGATGATGTCCTCTATCTCTCTCCTATTATTGTTGTTGTTGATGTTGTTATAGAATACCTTTCTCGTTAAGGGGGAGTGTTGAAATATTGTAACTTCAAAGAATATTCTATATGTATTTATCTGTAGTCCTCAATGGTCCTACCAGGAGAACCACTTGTATTAATTTGTACCCCGATGCTCCTAATCGGAAGAACTAATAAGAGTCATGAGACAGTCCCCTCTAATTGTAAAGGTGGGTCAATAGCACCCTAGTGTGGTTACTTGAGCCTACATGTGTAACTCGAGCCTACATGATTAACTCAAGCCTACATGATAGATGTGTTAACTTAAGTGAATGGATGAATATAAATAGAGGTGTAGTGCTCCTCATTTGGAACACAGATTCTCACTTGTGTAGCGCATTAGTGGAGAAGAGAAGTAGCTGGGGAAGGAGGAGGATCAGGCTTTGATCTGCTTGCTGGTTTTATCTTTTATCTTTTTGGGACATCTATGTTGAGGAAGCTTTTGCTGGGTTTTTCCCTTTAGGGTTTTCCCAGGATAAATCTTTGTGTTCCTTTTGTATGGTTGTGCTTGTCTATCTTTCAGTGATCTTGTTTATATGCTTTTGTTATGAAAATGAAATGAAATACTGATGTCTTAGCTAAGCATATGAATATTTAACGATATATTCCCTAAAATACATAAAGAGACATGGTAAATCCCTTTCCTCTATCCGAAATATCAAATTTGGTCATCCAAGAACATCAATAAACACCTTATAGTTTTGATGAAACTTCCTAATCCAAGTGTTAAAGTAAGGTATAGAAGCTTCCCATGCTTTTAACAAATATTTCCTTTTGAGTGGATGGTACATTTTTGTTAAGGTCAAGACAACGAATTTCAACAATAGGCTCTACAAACATGAAGATACATACGTAGGTTGATGTGTTTGATTAAACATGCCAATCACATACTATCATACATGATATAATCGAGTGGAAACCATGCAACCATAAAATCCATTATACACAATTGTGCATTTGAAGTCTCTCATGGGTATATAGAAAGAGGGCATAGAACTAAAAATACATCAAGTGGAATCCATACATCGCCCAAATTACATATAAACAAAGATATGCTAAATAAACTTTGGAGTCCTAAAAACATCACGCTACAACAAATAATTACATATGTAACAAAATCGTTTCCTATACTAGGATTTTATTCATAAATAACACATTATGCCGCCTATTCTAGGGTCTAGTCATTCCCTCTACCCGCAATCTGGGAGCTTGTCCTGCAAGAGCATTAGTCAACACCTCACAATTTTGATGAAAATTCATAATCCAAGCCTTAAGATAAGCTAGAGGAGCTGCACAATCAACATATGCACATAAGACATTTTGTGTACACATGCATATGGAAATTGGAATTAATACTTGAATTTATGACATAAATTTAAAATGAATAAAATGTTAAATGTTTATTTTCTACTGTAAAATTCAAGATCAATTTTTAAATTTACATCATAGATTTTGTTGATGTTATTATTTGTCGTACATTAGTTATACAGTTTTCATTGCTTAGAGATGTCATTATATCATGTGTTTATACTTCTAAAGATATTTTATTTGTATTTATGATTACATTGGCTACTATGGATAAAAATGTTGAGATACTCAGGGTTATTGGCCATCTAAGAGAGATTGGTGCTGCTTGGAGGGGTGGAGATGAGATGTTCCACTTGATAAGTTTGTGCTACTCTTGATACGTTTGCAAGATTCAATGATGCTTTGTATAGCATCACATCATACAGGGAGAGGAAAACACAATAGTACGGTGATGGTTTGAGATATAACAAGCTAAAGAAGCTGCAAATAACAACAGAACACATCTATACATTGTTTAGACTGAATTGGATGGATGACATTCTGGAGATCACTAGGTCACATATTTCTATTGAGTGGTGAAACTTTCCACCCATTAGAGACCATTGGATGGATAGGTGGTACATGGTATTTGACATTCCCCGCACAACAATAGGGAAGTACCATTGTACTTCCTCCAAAAGTTGTATGCAGAGATTGTGATGGGGAAACATGTCAACTATTTTGACATGTTGGGCTTCCAGGGAGTTGGTAGGGGGATGCCCCAACACTGACCCAATGCTAGGAATAGAGATTTGAATCCATAGATACCTGCACCTGGTTCCCAACTACCAAGAATAGACATTCCTCCCGCACATGACATGGCTCCCCAAACACATTAGGAATTTTTTACTTTAGATAATCTTAACACATGACCACTATTGACCAAACAACACTCTATTCCTCTGCTAGGGTACAACCACCAACTTCTAGTGGTCTAGGAACATCTACATATGGGAATAGACTGACATCCCATGTGTCTCAGAGCGAACCACATGTCTTCACATCATGTGGTCAACCCTGTTATGGTCCTGGACCTAGACATGGTACCTCTACGATGACTGGTGCTCATGTAAGGACATTGTTAAAACTCTATTATTGTTCAATTTTTAATTTTTGTGTAGTATATGTAACATATTAAAAGATTAGTAATATATGCAATATTTACTCTTGTAGGAGATTGATGCCTCTCAGGGAGGTGGTAGTGCACTCGGGGTGGTTGTACCCAAGGCCCAAACAACCACCATTGAGGTAATATTTAAAAATTTGTGATTTTGTTAATACATATCATTATGTTAATGCATGTGTTAGTCTTGATTAATTTGTTAAATTGTCTAATATTTACAATTTTTGAAGTTGCAGGAACCCCACTGAGAACATGATGCTAGAGACATTGATCTCAAAGAAATACTCCAAGGTGGAACATAGGATTACTTCAAGAATGTCAGTACATGGTTAATGAATGAATCTTGTTCGAATTATTTAAATTTCTTACTGTACACTCCTTTATAGATTGCTAATATTTATAGTTTTTAAACTTGTATATGCTATCAGCATCTGAAGAGGGGCAAGAAATTGATGGAAGAGGTCACTCCCGTGGGGGAGATATGCCCGAGGAAGGGATAAGTATATTACAACATGTTTGTTTTTCAGTACATATTATTCCATCCATTCAACTCCATTTATAAATATGGTAACACTTTATGACTGCAGACATCATCACAAATCCCTACACCGCCTCTTTGGTTTGGATATCCCCGTAGTCCAAACGGAGATAGGGGGGATTTTTACATCATACAACCCTCTTACTTGAAAAGAGTAGGTGTGTATGACGATCAACTTACTCATCCCACGGTAATGTACACACTTCCAATCGTAGTTGTAGGTTCGCCTTGAATTCACTTCACAACTAGTTTTTCTTAATGTTATTTTCACATCTTTACAACATCAGGATGTAGAGTCATCCATGCCAGACCTTAGTGGGGTTGTTGATGTTGTGGTTGAAGCTGCATCTACAATAGGGATAATTAACACTCAAGTACATCTACTTGAATATTTGTAATTGTACAATTCATTTGTGTTGTTTATGGATATGCATGATGTCTAACTATTTTATCATTTGGTAAATGTAGCCACATGTTGGTCCATTAGTGCATGAAACTCAGGTAGATGTTCAACATATGACTCCTCTTACAACTGAAGAGTCCTAGCCTCTTCACCCAGAAATGTTTTTTTTGGTGAGATGTTCATTTTTTACATAATTGATTAGTACTTTCTCATTCATGTACATGTTGATAGTTCTTGAGATAATTGACATATTTTTCTTATTCATAGAGAAGCATTGCAAAGAGACTCTATGGAAGGAGGAGGACACCAGAGGCACCTACACCCCCAACGGATGCAGTTAGTCTTTGTTTTATGTACAATTGAGTCATATTTTAAATTTTCAAACTTTGTTATTGTTGGGCAGTACTAGTTCAGTTACTTGATCAAGAAATATTGTCATTGATTTACAGTTGCCAGAGATACACAATGGTTGTCAAAAGAGGAAACAAGCATCAGGGTCTGGGAAGAACACGAGAAATTTATATTTTTGATGTGTTAGTGCAGGAAAAATATGTATTTTTATGTACAATATGGATTTAGAGTATATGGGCGCAGTCCACGATAGATGTACTTTTTTTTGCACATGTACATCAAAGATTTTTTTGATACATGTACATTGACACGTCATAGATGGGAGTTCTATTTTTGTATTATAACTTTCATGATGTAAAAAATATTTCATATCAAGGATCTTGAGATCTTCATGGTTCAATCTTTTTAGTGTGCTTATACACATGTAGCCAAGAATGTTTCTATGTGTAATGTTCTTGATTTTTTTATAGATTTTACAATTGCATGGAGATATCACTTATAAATTTGAGAACAATGAACAATTACAATATTACATAATGACAAAAATGTACATTTCAATTTTTTTTTACCACAATCCGATTGCATATACAACGTTAAATTGTATTCACAAAGATGAAACTGTAGTGTCCCTCTTATACCTAGTGCCGTTATGTATGAAAGATGTGGGGGTAAAGTCTAATTCTGTTGTTACTGCAACCCAGTCCCAGATTTCACTGGATTACGTTCAAAACATGTTGAAGCAAAATAAAAAAGAATACCCCTGCTACGCGCATTATAGGAAAAAAAATCATTCAACAACTTACACTATCATCTCATGCCCAGCACTTCACAGCGTTACTTTTATCACTGAACAATTTACAGTATTTCAAGACAATAATTTACAGCCTTATCTTATCTTTAAACAGTTCACATTATTCCATGACAACAATTTACAGCCTTACTTTATCACTTACTCCTTACTCATTAATTCATGACTCTTCTCTTTATGCACATACATCATTATTTACAATAAAAACTTCATTGTTAAGGAGCTACCAAAATTGTTCCAGAGTGAGGATCAAGTCATTCTTTTTAAAAGTAATAATTGACAAGGTTGCAGCACAAAGCTTTACATACACAAAACATATTGATAACAATTAAACAGTCTAACACAAGAAAACCAGAAAGACTCACAAGTACAACATAAGGAGATACAGATATATGTGGTTCACCCCAAACCCGGGTCTACGTCCACCAAAGATGTCCAGACCCAACCATCCAGACTTTTTATTAAGCATCCAAAACAAGGAATACAAAACTACAGTTCCAATACTGCAACATCTCAACAAAATCTCTCTCACATAGAGAATGAGCCGAACCTTGGTAACTCGCCTTATAAGCTACTAGCATAACTTCATAGGATTTTTCCACGTAAAGAAAAGAACAAATAACTGGGGTCTACGACCTTCCTTTAATTTCACAGTTAAAATACCATCAATTTAATAAGAGACAGCGGATGTGATTTTCTTAATTTTCTTGAGATCAGTCTATCCACATAAGGCATGCAGTCTTCAGTAAACAATCAATATACAAAATCATGACATCCACATATAGCTCCCAGATAGCAAAATTGTAATCATGACCCATACTACATATATGAGTTAGCAGACCTATACCATATCCCAGACATCACAAAAGAATATCCATAATAAAGATCTCGATGTGGAATCATAGACACAACATGCATTGATCTTTGAATTGCAAGGTTTGGACTCGAATTCAAAGATGGCACCCTCAAGGATTCTGAAGAATCAGGTGTAGATTCTTCATATGATCCTCTCAAAAAAAGGGAAAAGAAAATATGCAAGGAAATACATTCACAATCCACCGGTTTTACACTACCGGTCACTTAACACCATGCAAGAGTTATTTCACAAACCAACCCAGATGTAAAATAAGGGTAAATGAGGCAAACTGTTAACCTCATGGTACCAGCCCAAATTGCGGCAGAATTTACCTCGAATTAAACCCACGTAGTGTCTTTTGAAACTGGCGCCAGCGCCAGGAATAATGACTTCACATAGGGAAGTGATTATGAAGGTAAGAAAAGACATATACCTTTCATTTAAGCTACAGGAAAAAGATGGCACACGACTGCAAAAACTTAAATGCTTCACCAGTTTAATTCAATTTCGGAGAAACTTAAAGTTCTTCCACGAAACTCGCATCCAGGGTTATTGACAGCAAGCAAGGGCACGCAGAAAGTGAGCATGGAAATAAAACCACGACTATCTGCACCATAGTCTTAGGATTTGGGAAGGCACAGTCCCTCATGTGCTTATGGACACGCAAGCTCCAAAACATGTTTTTACTCTGAACCAGCGGTAAGTTGAGCGAAAGGTTTCTGCCATAGCATAGGGGAAAAAATAAGCAGAAGGTCCACCTGTTCTTACCGGTGTAACTTAGGGTTATACTTGTGGCACCCAATCATCATTACGGGATTTCATCAGAGGAAATCCAACAGCCAGAACGAATTCATACCAATTATCAGAAAAGAGCGGGTGGCTGGAGTAGTCAAAGGTGCGACCAACTCCTAAGTTTACAGCCTTAAACCCAAAAGAAAGGGTTCTCATATATATACAGTGCAGC
Organism: Pseudotsuga menziesii; assembly: GCA_001517045.1. NCBI lineage: Eukaryota > Viridiplantae > Streptophyta > Pinopsida > Pinales > Pinaceae > Pseudotsuga > Pseudotsuga menziesii. The sequence goes on along the minus strand of LPNX010195153.1, from coordinate 83,070 downwards.
ACAATGAGATCGGGTCCATCCCAGTCGTGCACATATAGGTACTTGTAACATCTCTCTTCTTTGGTATGTAAATATATTCAGACCATAAAGAGCCGGATAGGGCAGACCCAAGTGTAACCATATCAAGTATACTGGGTCTAAATCTTATGATAGCGAAATCTACGTTTGAAGGAATTTATCAGCATAAAAAGGACACCCTTACCAAAATCCGTCTATGCAGGGTCGAATGTGCCTTACTCGAATAAGGGACAAGCCGTTCGAGCCCATTTGTTCTTCCAAAACGCAGATGTCTCTCCATAGCGTGTTCACCCTTTCCTGGCAGGTCTTTTCTCTCCTTGACAGAATTCCCCTGACCTCCAACGCAGAAGTCTCCTTATCAACTGAATGGAGGTTTGTTTCCTCCTTAGCGCGACTCCCTTATCAAGGGTAATACCCATCCTCCTTCCCCCATTCACTAAATATAAAACGTGTCTCTCATAGCTTGCCATCCAGAATTTCTGGTAACGTTTGTTTCCATTATCTGCCAGTGGGATTCAAGGGGCTTAACACCTCCATAATCCATGCTTCTCAACAGAATCCTAACGCTCCCTTAATCTTTGTTGTCTGAAAAATTAAGACTGGCAGAGGAGGTAGTAACGCCTCTCCCTTAATCTTGGCTGTCTCAAAATTTAAGACCGGCAGAGGAGGTAGTAACGCCTCCTTGTAAGGTGGCTAAACATCACATATAGGGTCCATTAAATACTCCACATAAACTCCATAATTATGGTCTGTAAAAATGTACTTATATATATATATATATATATATATATATATCCAAGGTACGAAAATGCCCTCGCTATTCTAGTTCCAAGATATATATATTTATATATATACTTTTCAATTATATAAAAAGGTTCTACTATAAATCTCTTATAAAGGTTTCCACAGTTGTGTATGATATTATTTTCATATAAAATGTAGATGAGCTAAATACACCCCCACATATCTATGTATATATATATAGATATTTCATACACAAACCATATGTCGTTCCCTTCATCAAAAGGTGGGGGTGGTAGCAACCTTATTAGGGTGACATCTTCTAGTAGGTAATAATTTAAGTTCATAAAAGTCTTACTTCACCATTTCACCAAAGAATCATCTTGTTCTCAGGTTATTTTCATTATTTGATGTCATGACCCGTGTAAGGTAGGACATCATGTTTCCCTCGAAGCGGATCATAAAGATCCTTATTTTGTAAACCGAAGTAACTAGTCCCTTATGATTTACGTTATTATAGGTCAATAATTTAGGAGTTCAGGTCATCGAGGGGGTTGTGAATATTTTCTCGATTGTTTGAGGCTCAACTAACGTTTTACCTTCCCCTTGGTGAATCTCTTCCACCATCATCGTTTTAGTCCCCCACACATATTACTATATATAAATGTGTATATGTATTTTGTTTTTCCCCTGGCGGATTTTAGTTATCTTTCGATTAGGGTGTGTTAAGGCTGTTAGTCTCCTAAGCTTTACTGCTTAGGCAATAATTATACATACAGGTCTCATTTCTGGTGGGGCCTTTTCCTTGAGCTCCTCACCAGAAGACGAAGTACAATAACATTGGAATGTATAGGGTTCTTGCGAGAGGGACGTTACATCCTCTCCCCCTTAGAAATAACACCATCCTCGGTGTTCTTGTTTTCAAACAATTTCCTCGTTCCATTTTTCATCTTTTGTCCTCTTCATCCTGATTCCTTTAAGATCTTTTCGTACCTTCTCTAGTTTCTAGTGCCCAAAACCTGCAGTCTCCCTGCAACATGTTTAGGTCTAGCACAATTTTTCTTCAGTACATCACGTAAAAAAATTTATATTTCAACTTAAACATCAGCCATTGATTCTTTTGCATTGCAACCATCTACAATTTTCTAGTGTTCATTGGTGCCATAATACTCAATTATTTTCATAATGCAATTGGTACACCAATACTACATGATTAATAGCATCGACATTGAGGCAATGTAGAAATCCAACACTATTCAATTTTCATAATCCTCACTGGTTCCAATATACCTGTTAGTTCTGTGTGTCAATAAATGAAAATATTATCTCATAGGTACAAGTTTACTTGTAATGTACTACCTATTCTTGGCATTATTCTCTTTCTGGATGTCCTCCATCCCAGCACTCCAAGTGCTATTAGTACTCCCAGTAGTAGTCCAAGCCACCCAACACAAGGACGATACCCTTCCTTAGGCGTATCTCTTTCCTGTGCTATTCAGGGTGCTTCATTATTATTCTTTTCTCTGGATGTCCCTCCATCCCAGCACTCCAAGTGCTAACAGTACTTCAAGTACTAATTCAAGCCACCCAGCACAAGGACGATACCCTTCCTTAGGTGTATCTCCTTCTTGTTCTATTCAGGGTGCTTTGCCATTATTTCTTTCTCTGGATGTTCTCCATCCCAGCACGCCAAGTGCTGACAGTACTCCAAGTACTGATTCGAGCCACCCAACACAAGGATGATACCCTTCTTTAGGCATATCTCCTTTTTGTGCTCTTTAGGGTGCTTCACCCAGCCGAGGCACTCATTTTTCGCACACCCCACAATGCCTAGAGGTTATTCTCTTCACAGAGTCCCCTGCTCTTGTGACAGTCCTCTCGATGTGTGTAGAACGAGTCTTAACCAAAATGCCTTACATCTAGGCGTCCCCAGAATGCATAGTGGTCCCTCGCTGGCCCAGGGGAAAACAAGGTAGCTTTCAACCACTACCTCCATCACCAATTTCCTCATGGTAACAAATTTATGCGCATGAGATTTTTTTCTCATATCTTTGTAACTCATTATAATCTGAGAGCTTCAGCACTCATCATGCCCACAATTTCAATACCTGTAATCCCTCCATAGGTGGTCAGTTAAAGCATTCATCGATAATCCCAAAAATCTCAATAATCAATTATCAGAGTTTCATACTTTGCATTGATTTTAATCACCATTCACGAGCTAGATAGCCTCGTAGATAATCTAGCAAAATTACTCCTTACTCTTTTCCGAGTAATTGAGCGCAACTACACATGCAGGAGGATTCACATACCATAATGCACATCGGTTGTAGTAAAAGCCATAATCCTGGCGAAGCCTTCATTGTTAGTATGTAAACAACATCATCCATAGTTAGGCTGTAAAACTTGAGATCCAGCAATTCATATCAAGTAAAACAACACTAGTACTTAACTTCATTATCTATGGCAACAAATATTTTGTAACAGTCAGCTCCAACCGATAGTGTTCCTGGCCTATCCTGCCATGTTAGCATGTAACATTATACAACATTCATGAACTCATTTTTTCTTTTCAACATCAATATCCATATAAGCTCTTTAAAATGCCAATCTTAACATCATCCAAGCAACAATAATGCTATCAAGATCTTACTGGTTTTCATCACAAGATTACCAACAAGATCCCACAATCTAGCACTAGAACTAATTCTAGGGTTCTTGCTAGAATCTACAAATAGACATATGATCACAATCCAACAAATAGTCTATTTGTCTACTAGATCAATACCAAAATGAAAGTACCATCCATGGGCTAATCACAACATGAGATAATTCAAGATCTAGAGCTCAAATCCAAGTGCAAGCAACCGATTCTAGAACATTCACCATTAAGAGCATGACTCTAAGAATTCATTTACTTAACAATTATAAAGCTGGTACTTGTATTATAAAGAAAAATTTTAGTATGTATAACATCATTCACCAATATGCACAATACCCCTAGCGAGGTCAACACAGATCAAGTACATTTGCCATTCTGTTTTAAGGAATTTTTTTTTAATGCTCAGTCCAACAATGTCACGATTCATAAAGAGATACGATTTGACTTGTATTTATTTTGTTACTTTAGTGAACAAGCAAATAGTTTTTAAAATACAAGACTTGAAAACCTCTACTAATGGATTTATAACCATAATTCATTATCTACTTTCAATCCTTCATTTTTCTACCATATCAAGAAATGTGTCGAACACTCTTTTATCAATAATGAGATTTTAATCAGTATGATTTCAACAATCAACTAAAAAAACAGATTCAGAATTGATGCCTATGTAATTGGTTTAGTTTGGAAACCAAATAAAGATTTCAATCTAGGTATTTAACCAAAAGGGTCATTGTCGGAAATCCAACATAATCAAAGTTCACTTTCAAAGTTATCAGCCAAATTTCAACAGGCAATGGACTCATGGAATCACTTTAAATGATTGTTGATTTAGATAGAAAACAATTCTTTAACAGTGTTAATGCCCAAAGTGATTCACAGGGAGCCAACCTTTCAAGGTAAGATAAGCCTAGTGTTTAGATGTATGACATAGTTGTCATCAAACCACCTAACCTGTTATGATGAGTAGATTAGGTAACCATGTTCCCTTACACCATGATGCTTTTACGACCTTGAAGTATACTCTCCTAAGCTACTTATGTTTATTTATTACCAATAAAGAGTCCTAACCGAGGTCTAGAGGACTTTAAACGATATTCAATTAGGTCTTTAAGTGATTAGGGAACCTTTGCAGTGCTACTCTTAACAATTTGTTTTATAGTGAAATCCTATCACAAAAAATATTGTTCTTTTATCAAACATACATCTTGTCACTAACAACCAATTCAGCTTATGAAAGTAGGTTCAAAAGGTCACATATTTCCACAAAACAAATCCCATATTTCCATTATAATAGAAGTACTTTCATCGACCATGAGTTTTTCGAGGAAGGATTCTATTCTATACCAAAATTTTATTGGTGTCATTCAAATTGAGATGAAACCATTGTCTTAGCCATTTATAAAATTCTTCAAAGGTACCCAAAGAAATAACAAATTACCTATGTACTTACGTCGTCAGCCTGACCTGGAAATGGCTATAGTAGTGACCATCTTCATTGTAAATTTTTTTTTTTTTGGAAAGGCACTCCACCTTCTCCTGCACGACTACAAGGTCAATAAATACCTATGTTTGGTGCCTTTGAAGGGTCCCAATAGTGCAGAATAGTGTGAATTCTTCGATTTTCTGCTGTCATAAGGAAAAGACTCAAACATTAGTTCCGAAAATCAATATGTAAGGGCATTGTGAGCCCAAATAGGCCCAAGTGTTACCACTTTCGCTCTGATACCATATGTAGTGTCCCTCTTATACCTAGTGCTGTTATGTATGAAAGATGTGGGGGTAAAGTCTGATTGTGTTGTTACTGCAACCCAGTCACAGATTTCACTGGATTACGTTCAAAACATGTTTAAGCAAAATAAAAAAGAATACCCCTGCTATGCGCATTTTAGGAAAAAAAATCATTCAACAACTTACACTATCATCTCATGCCCAGCACTTCACAGCGTTACTTTTATCACTGAACAATTTACAGTATTTCAAGACAATAATTTACAGCCTTATCTTATCTTTAAACAGTTCACATTATTCCATGACAACAATTTACAACCTTACTTTATCGCTTACTCCTTACTCATTAATTCATGACTCTTCTCTTTATGCACATACATCATTATTTACAATAAAAACTTCATTGTTAAGGAGCTACCAAAATCGTTCCAGAGTGTGGATCAAGTCGTTCTTTTTAAAACTAATAATTGACAAGGTTGCAGCACAAAGCTTTACATACACAAAACATATTGATAACAATTAAACAGTCTCACACAAGAAAACTAGAAAGACTCACAAGTACAACATAAGGAGATACAGATGTACGTGGTTTGCCCCAAACATGGGGCTACATCCACCAAAGATGTCTAGACCCAACCGTCCAGACTTTTTATTAAGCATTCAAAACAAGGAATACAAAACTGCAGTTCCAATACTGCAAGATCTCAACAAAATCTCTCTCACATAGAGAATGAGCCGAACCTTGCTAACTCGCCTTATAAGCTACTAACATAACTTCATGGGATTTTTCCACGTAAAGAAAAGAACACATAACTGGGGTCTACGACCCTCCTTTAATTTCACAGTTAAAATAACATCGATTTAATAAGACACAATGGATGTGATTTTCTTAATTTTCTTGAGATCAGTCTATCCACATAAGGCATGCAGTCTTCAGTAAACAATCAATATACAAAATCATGACATCCACATATAGCTCCCAGACAGCAAAATCGTAATCATGACCCATACTACATATATGAGTTAGCAGACCTATACCATATCGCAGACATCACAAAAGAATATCCATAATAAAGATATCGATGTGGAATCATAGACACAACACGCATTGATCTCTGAATTGAAAGGTTTGGACTCGAATTCAAAGATGGCGCCCTCAAGGATTCTGAAGAATCAGGTGTAGATTCTTCATATGATCCTCTCAAAAAAAGGGAAAAGAAAATACGAAAGGAATTACATTCACAATCCACCGGTTTTACACTACCAGTCACTTAACACCATGCAAGAGTTATTTCACAAACCAACCCAGATGTAAAATAAGGGTAAATGAGGCAAACTGTTAACCTCATGGTATCGGCCCAAATTGCGGCAGAATTTACCTCGAATTCAACCCACGTAGTGTCTTTTGAAACTGGCGCCAGCGCCAGGAATAATGACTTCACACCGGGAAGTGATTATGAAGGTAAGATAAGACATATACCTTTCATTTAAGCTACAGGAAAAAGATGGCACACAACTGTAGAAACTTAAATGCTTCACCAGTTTAATTCAATTTCAGAGAAACTTAAAGTTCTTCCAGGAAACTCACGTCCATGGTTATTGACAGCAAGCAAGGGCACGCAGAAAGTGAGCATGGAAATAAAACCACGACTATCTGCACCATAGTCTTAGGGTTTGGGAAGGCGCAGTCCCTCATTTTCTTACGGACACGCATGCTCCAAAACAGGTTATTACTCTGAACCAGCGCTAAGTTGAACGAAAGGTTTCTACCATAGCGTAGGGGAAAAAATAAGCAGAAGGTCCACCTGTTCTTGTTGGTGGAACTTAGGGTTATACTTATGGCACCCAATCATCATTAAGGGATTTCATTAGAGGAAATCCAACAGCCAGAACGAATTCATACCAATTATCAGAAAAGAGCGGGTGGCTAAAGTAGTCAAAGGTGCGACCAACTCCTAAGTTTACAGCCTTAAACCCAAAATAAATGGTTCTCATATATATATAGTGCAGCACAACGAGATCGGGTCCATCCCAGTCGTGCACATATAGGTACTTGTAACATCTCTCTTCTTTGGTATGTAAATATATTCAGACCATAAAGAGCCGGATAGGGCAGACCCAAGTGTGTAACCATATCAAGTATAATGGGTCTAAATCTTATGATACCGAAATCTACGTTTGAAGGAATTTATGAGCATAAAAAGGACACCCTTACAAAAATCCGTCTATGCAGGGTCAAATGTGCCTTACTCGAATAAGGGACAAGCCGTCTGAGCCCATTTGTTCTTCCAAAATGCAGATGTCTCTCCACAGCGTGTTCACCCTTTCTTGGCAGGTCTTTTCTCTCCTTGACAGAACGCCCCTGACCTCCAACGCAGAAGTCTCCTTATCAACTGAATGTAGGTTCGTTTCCACCTTAGTGCGACTCCCTTCTCAATGGTAATACCCATCCTCCTTCCCCCATTCACTAAATATAAAACGTGTCTCTCATAGCCTTCCATCCAGAATTTCTGGTAACGTTTGTTTCCATTATTTTCCAGCAGGAGTCAAGGGGCTTAACGCCTCCATAATCCATGCTTCTCGACAGAATCCTAACACTCCCTTAATCTTTGCTGTCTCAAAAATTAAGACTGGCAGAGGAGGTAGTAACGCCTCCTTGTAAGGTGGCTAAACATCACATATAGGTTCCATTAAATACTCCACATAAACTCCATAATTATGGTCTGTAAAAATGTACTTATATATATATATCCAAGGTATGAAAATGCCCTCGCTATCCTAGTTCCAAGATATATATATATATATATACTTTTCAATTATATAAAAGGTTCTACTATAAATCTCTTATAAAGGTTTCCACGGTTGTGTATGATATTATTTTCATATAAAATGTACATGAGCTAAATACACCCCCACATATCTATGTATATATATATAGATATTTCATACACAAACCATATGTCGTTCCCTTCATCAAAAGGTGGGGGTCGTAGTAATCCTTATTAGGGTGACATCTTCTAGTAGGTAATAATTTAAGTTCCTAAAAGACTTACTTCACCATTTCACCCAAGAATCATCTCGTTCTCAGCTTATTTTCATTATTTGATGTCGTGACCCATGTAAGGTAGGACATCATGTTTCTCTCGAAGCAGATCATAATGATCCTTATTTTGTAAACCGAAGTAACTAGTCCCTTATGACTTACGTTATTATAGATCAATAATTTAGGAGTTCAGGTCGTCGAGGGGGTTGTGAATCTTTTCTTGATTGTTTGAGGCTCAACTAACATTTTACCTTCCCCTTGGTGAATCTCTTCCACCATCATAATTTTAGTCCCCCACACATATTACTATATATAAATGTGTATATGTATTTTGTTTTTCCCTTGGTGGATTTCAGTTATCTTTCGATTAGGGTGTGTCGAGGCTGTCAGTATCCTAAGCTTTACTGCTTAGGCAATAATTATACATACAGGTCTCGTTTCTGGTGGGGCCTTTGCCTTGAGCTCCTCACCAGAAGACGAAGTACAATAACATTGGAATCTATAGGGTTCTTACGAGAGGGACGTTACAGGAACATACCTAATACACATAAGAATAGCTAATAAAATAATCCAACTACGTGGAATACAAAAGCACCTTACCCACACAACAACCTAACAAACTTTTAAAGGATGCACATAGTTGACACACCTAAGTGATGCACCTGTGTGGTCTACATCAATAAAATTAGTGTTTGACCTCGTCTATAATCTTCAAATACATAACATTTTTTCTTTTGTGCATGGGAAACCTGTGTCAAATATTCTTTGTTGATAACCATTAACCCAATTGGAAAATGATTGCCCTCAGATTCATTTAATGAGACAACGAGGATCTCCTTCCCATCTAAGTAATGTGTTAGCCAATAGTCAATGCACCATTTATTGTGTCTAAGGAAAACCACTTTGTATATATGCCCTGCATAAAATAAAGTGCACACCTAGGAGTGAGCTAACTAAACACAACTGTTAACACCCAAAAAGGGTTCACTACCTCATCTACCCCATTACATGGCTCATTTGTCCATTTTCCCACCATATTTCCATAAAAAGGCCATAAAACCATCTAAAAAGCCTCCAAAAGGCTTAAAATACCACCCAAAGGCCATAAAACCCTCTTTTCCTCTAAAAATATCCAAAATTCCTCCAAAAAAGCAAAAAGCCCCAAAAAGGAAGAAAAAATATAAAATAATGAGGAAAATGAGGAAAAAACCCTAAACAATTGAAACCCTAAACAGCTGAAACCCTAACCCTAAAACCGCATGGTTTCCAACTATAAATAAGTGATGGATACCCCTTATTTCATATCCACAATCACCAGTATCCTGCCTCTGCCAAAATTGCTCTTGAAACCCTAGCTCACCATCGAGCTACTTTCACCATTGAGAGCCCCTTTTGGCCTATTTCCACCATCGGAGAAAGAGAAGAAGCAGCTTGAAGCTCGGAGCCACCGAATCGGACCAGCGCAAAGGGCTTCATCAACCTTCACATTGGAGGTTAGATCAATAAAAATCATTGTTTACTTTTTACTGTTTTGCTTCATGAACATGTTTAGATTTAGTTTTTATTTTAGTTATAGCTTTTAATTCACATATCATTGAACTGCTACTAAGGAATCCATTGTCCTTAGTAGGTGCTCATTCGCACAAGCTAGGGTGAAAACCCTAGCAACAGTTTTGGCGACTCCGCTGGTTTTTTATTTTATTTTATTCCCCTTTTTGTACTTTCTGCTGTCGTTTTCGACCGCCATAAACCGCAATTTTTCCTTCCGCAGTCGCGTCCCGACCGCGACTTTCAGGCCCTTACCTGCGATCCGACTGCGCCTTTCTATCCCTTAGCTGTGACCCGACCGCACCTGTCGTTTCCTTTCCTGCGGCTCGACTGCGCCTATTTCATTCAAACCCCCGGTCCGACCGCCGTTGTTTTCCAGAAAGCTGCGACCTACGTGCGCCTATTTTCTTTAAACCCGCGATCCGACCGCGCGATTTCGCCCCAGACCCGCGATCTGAATTTTGCACTTGTTTTTGCTTTCTGAGCCCAACCCCTTTGCTACCATATGTTCTACACCTGCACAGCCATTTGTTCTACCTGCAGCCCTACAGCCTTTTCTGCCCCTATTATTTCTGTTACCTTTTTATAGTATTGTTTTAAAAAATAAAATTCAGCATTATTTATTCACAAAATTTTTGCATGGTAAAATTTTTTCATTCAGTATTATTGTTATTTAGGAAGTTGCCCTGGCACTTCTCTTCTGGGTTCATAACCTCACAAGCACACAATCTGTCACCTAATTCAAGTGAGACTTAAAAATTACTTAACTCAACCAACATTATAACCCCACTTGGGGAACACAAAAGAATTTTTGTAGTTAGGTAGGATCGGGGGGATAGGATTCCAAAAAACACCCCTCGGTTATTTACACTTGATACATAGTTGTTGTCCATTAGGGAACCAAAATCCCCTAGTATTTTTTGACACGGTCACAACCGGTTTATCAGAGGGCCTCTCCCTTAGGAGGGTTGAAGTCGTGAGATTGGTTCCGGAGGTCTGAGTGGAATACCGAAATCCATTCAATAACTGAAGGGATACCTTTCGCAGTTCTCGGGATATCCCTATATAGGGGTATTGCGGTTAAAGGACCAAGCGGCAGATTTACCGGTCATGAACCGGGTATCTTAGTTGCCATTCTTCTAGGATTTGACTACCCGGTGTCCCTCCCGATAGGGGGATACCTTAGCCACTTGGCTTTCCTATTCATATTGTCTGACTTGGATTTCATCACCTTGCAGAGGATATGTCTAGTTTAGTCATAATACTTTTAGTTAGGTGTTTGCATGCTCCCTTGCCTCCTTTTGGTCTAGTGAGTTCACCGTTTTTTCATTTGTAGGCAACCTGCTGCTTTTTGGTATTCTGACCATTTCTGTTGACACTCCGCCTATTGTAGCACGCTGCTACAGTGGGTGTTTTGAGTTGGTTGTTGGCCTGAGTGCCCTATTTTTGGAGCTCTCCTTCTGCACACTCGGTTGCATTAGGGTTTTTGAGCTGTTTTATAGTTACCTCAACCCACAGAGATTTGACACCATTCGTCACCATTGAGTCCCCGAGACATTCTCGGCGCCTCAGAGGCAAACCCCCACAGCACGGTTCACTTGATCCCACTCGTCATCGACACAGATCGTCATCACTTGATACCACTCATCATAGATCTCGAGCATTGTCACTTGACTCCACTCGTCAGCGGCATAGGACTCTGTCACCTGATACTGACGCCCCTTATTTTACATCTGATTCTGAGCCAGAGTCTGAGAACCCCCTTTACACTGCCCCTACTAGCCCCATGGCTGGTGTGACTCCCACTCCCATCTTGGTAGGAACCGTTGGTGGCACATCCACCATGGCACCAGTTCCCACACCTACTTTGGGTATGCCCTCCACGGGGGCCCCGTCTATCGTTCCCCTCACGACACCGATTCCCGCAGCAGGAATACATATTCCCACTCCATCAGTGGCTCATACCACCCATGGTGGTGCAGGACCATCCTATACCACCTCAGTTCCCCCACTTGGGGGCAACCTCCCTCACATTACCCCTCCACTTGGGGGCATTGGCCCTAACCTGATCCAACCCACTACTGTGTCACGTCTGTCTTCCAGTTTTCCATTCATGTCTAGCCTCAACCTACCTGACCTGGCTAGATTAACGAACGACCCCATCCAACACGACACTGGGTGGCCTCACATGCCCACCAAGCTCCCCTCTGACATCCCTAAGTTCGAGGGCAAGGAAGGTGAGGACCCACAAAACCATATCATGTCTTTTCATCTATGGTGTTCCTCCAAATCCATAGTAGAGGACTCTATTCGCCTCCGTTTATTACAGCGCACTTTCACTGGCTCTGCTGCCAAGTGGTATATCGAGCAAACCCATGGAACCCATTCCACCTTTACTTCCCTCGCCTTGACATTCCTGCAGTTCTTCCAGTTACCTGTCCGCTATGATACAGGCATTGAGATCCTACTATCATGTAGACAAAACAAGGCTACCCACATCACAGACCACATCCATGAATGGCGTCGACGTCGTAGTTTATGCAAGATCAAGTTAGACGACCGGCTCTTCCTAGACTGGTTCCTCAAATCCCTCCTTCCTATCATTGCTAAGGATGTAGCATCCAAACGACCCCAGTCTGAAGAAGAGGCCATCCTTAAGGCCCAGCAATTCGATCTCATTTACGCCCAGTCAGGTTATCTCTATACCATTATACCTGACGCCCCTCGCAACAATTCCTCCCAGCACGATGCGCCGGGGGAATCCCATGCTCCTGACGGCATCATTGGCCGTGTCTCTTCGCAGCCTCAACCATTTTCCATAGCCCGTCCTACCCATGGCCCTGACCCTTCGCGGGCTACCTCACAGTATGCTTCCATGACACATCACCACCATACCCATGGACCCTCATGTCCACCTCAGTGCTTCGGTCATGCGACTCCTGCTTACGCCCCCCCTGTCGCACCTCAGCCCTACTATCACTAGCAGGCTGCACCAGCTCTTGCGCCATCCCAAGCACAACCTCATTATTACCCGCCATAGGCAGCCCATGCAACAAACCCACAACCTGCTCCACAGCACTATCAGCAACCCACTCAGGTTGCTGCACCTGCGCAACCCCCACCTACATATCATCCACCGCAGCCTGCCCCAGCCCCTGCGCAACCTCAGAATCCACCTGCTGTCCAAGGGCAAGTTTACGCTCAACAAAACCCGCCGCAAAACCAGAACAACCAACGTAACCAGGGCCAAAAAAACTGCGACAGAGGCCGCAATCGTGGGAACAACCAACCAACCGAGAAAGCTGGTCAACACCCTAATCCCCCCACTAATAATAATGCGCCCCCTGCTAACCTAAACCCTGATCGCTCGCCCAAGCAGGAAAAAAACCCCATTTTGCGCACGAACTATCCTTGTTCTGTTTGCAAGGTCTATGGCCACTACACACATTTTTGTCCACATATGGAGCGAGTTCGGAAACTTTTGGCTGCTGATGCACAACGCCAAGGGAAGGCAGCTCCTCAAGCACCACCCAACCCAACACAACCCCAGCAGCCACCTTTGGTGCTGCAAAACCCCTTACCAAACCAAGGCATAGTGAACACTGAACCATTGGCTCCCCCTCAAGCTAACACGCCCATCCAACAACAAATCACTTACGCTGCTCCTGATCAACCCATGTTTGACTCAGGTACCCACCATTTGTTGATGATGTCCTCCGATGAGGTCAACCTCCAGACCCGACGGAACCAATATGGCTCCACCTCTGAAGCCCCTCCCGCCGATCAACCCACTAATGCTCATCCCGCTGATCAGGCACTACGTATACCTCCACCTCCACTAGATGGCGCCCCCAGAGCACCTCCTTTCCCACTTTGCCATATCAACAACAACCCCAATGCGTGAGCTGCATCAAACTACAATATTGTCGATGACTTAGCCCAATCCCCCGTAGCCATGTCTGCGTTAGAAGTCTTAAAAAACTGCCCTTCGCAGCGCAAGACTTTACTCTCAGCCATTGGGGCTATCGATCCGAATGATTCGCAATTAATGGCATTTGATTTAGACCTATCCGAACCCCGCCTGCCTTCCACTTTGGCATTCCAAGTTTTTGTTTCCATTCAGAATTTTGTCATCCATCGATGCATTACTGATGAAGGCGCCTCTACATATGTCATGCCCACCTCCATCTGGCAGAAAATGGGATCACCCCCTCTCCAACAATCCTCTACTGCATTGCGAGCCTACGACGGCCATTCAGCTCAACCACAAGGCCTATTAACTAACGTCCCCATCCAGCTGGCTGGAAAAATCGTCCTCATAAACATTGAGGTTATCAATGCACAGTTGGATTACAAACTTTTACTTGGCCGCAGCTACATGTATGCCATGCGGGCAGTTGCTTCTACCGTGTTTCATACCATGATGTTCCCCCATGAGGGACGCATGTTCAAGGTTGACCAACTCACTTACCATGATCCCAATGCCCCCGCAGCACCCGAAAATGTTCTCCCCATGGTTGAACAACCTGTTTCGAGTGCCACCACCTCATTCGTTTCTTCTACAGGGCCCGAAGTTTACTCAGACACACCAATGACCTTGACCTTCCCGTCTATTCCACCCCCGTCACCTACCACTGAAGTGTCCAACCTATGTACCCTGTCCCATAACACGCAAACTCCTAATAATCAAACCCCTTTGTTGCCTAAACCCCCTTTGGTACCTAGTCACATTGGTGCTACACCCATCCATACCATTCCTTTCCTCTTTCCTCCATCAAGAGTGGTTAGCGCCCCAGTCATGGCTACCCTTAGCCTCTCGGGTTTAACATTAGGATTACCCGTTTGGTATCTTTCGTCTCTCGTTCCCCTGCCGACACCAAATGTCGTCTTGCAACCGGTGTAACCAATTGTCACTACTAATCAACCACATCCTGGTATCGCTACCCCGTCGTCCTCCACGAACGGCCCCCCTCCTCTTACCAAACCCGCTGGGGGCAGAGGAACCCAACCTTACACTGCTGTCCCACCTCCTAAGACAGTCAAAAACCTCCCTGTGTTTCGTGCTCCTTCCAAATGCGCACTGTGCGACGAGTTGGGCCATGCGACTCACCTATGTCCTCAGTTACCGGCATTACAGGAATACATTAAAATGCTTGACGACGACCCCACAATCCCGGTTGTCCATCTAGATTCAACCCCTAAGCCTCGCGACAAATCCCTGCGCACTAACCACTCCTGTGCCCTAAGCGATGTTTACGGGCATTAATCCCATCACTGTCCCGATCTCCCCGAGTACAGAGTAGCTCTCTTTGAGATGAACAACCTGGATCTTGAGACGGCACCCCTCACCATTAAGGAAATCCATTTCCCAGTCTCTTCCCCTTCCGGAGAGGTCAATACCACTCTCTTTGAGATGAACAACCTGGATCTGGAGACGTCACCCCTCACCATTAAGGAAATCCATTTCCCGGTCTCTCCCCCTTTTGGAGAGGTCAATAACACTCTCTTTGAGATGAACAATATAGATCTTGAAATGGCACCACTCACCATTGAGGAAATCCACCCCCCGATATATTCCTCTTCCAAAGAGGTTAATACCATTTATATGATCTCTTCCGTCACTACTCCCTCATCAACCGACTTGACGACACAGACATTCCATACTGATGAGGAGATCCTCGAGGCTCTCACTGCCCCAAATTATCCCTGGGATGACATGCACCACCGTTCCTACTTCCTCCCAGATGAACCCTCCTCTAACACTGCTCCTCAATTTGCAATTGAATCCAAAGACTTCCTTCTCCCCAAGGTCGACTGGTTCAAGGACCCTATTACTGCTACTGACGCCTTCGAAGAGGGTAACATGGCCAACATCTCGCCTGTCATCCAAATTGATATCGCTGCCCCCGGAGGCACCCCTGAACTCATCGTTTTAGGAGCATCTTGCACTAAGCAGGAGATTAAGGAATACAAAACACTCTTCAAATAATTTTGTGATGTCTTTGCCTGGTCCTATACCGAAATGCCTAGTCTTGACCCTGCCATTATAGAGCACCACATTGACACATGGCCTGATGTACCCCCCGTTCGTCAAAAACAGCGTCCCATTCATCCCTCAAAACTCCCAGCTGTCAAAACAGAGATTGAGAAACTTCGCATGGCAGGATTCATTTATGCTATTGCCTATACCACCTGGGTTTCAAACCCTGTTCCCGTCAATAAGAAACAAGGCACCCTTAGAGTATGCACTGACTTCTGAGACTTAAACTGTGCCTGTCCCAAATACAATTTCCCTACGCCATTTATTGACTAGCTCATTGATGCGTGTGCAGGGCATGAAGTCCTCTCATTCATGGACGGTTTTTGTGGATACAATCAAATCCAAATCCGAAAGGAAGACCAGTACAAAACCGCTTTTACTACCCCATGGGGCACCTTTGTCTATCGTGTCATGCCTTTTGGCCTCAAAAATGCTGGTGCCACGTTCCAGCGGGCCATGACCTATTGCTTTCATGATCTGGTCCATATCCTGATCGTTTACCTTGATGACCTTACAGCTCATTCCCGAAAACGATCAGATCACCTTAATGACCTTCGGAAAATTTTTCTACGTTGTCACAAATATCAGATCCGCTTGAACCCACACAAGTGCGTCTTTTGAGTTTCGACAGGCCGTTTGTTAGGTTTCATTATTTCCCAGAAAGGAATTACTGTTGATCCCCTGAAAGTCCAAGCCATCTTATACCTTCCCTCTCCTCGAATGCTTCGGCAACTCCAAAGTCTCCAAGGGCGATCCAATTTTCTTCGACGCTTCGTTCCCGATTTCGCCACCACCGTTCACGGTTTCTTGCATTTGCTCCGTACCCACATACCCTTTGTCTGGGACGAGCAATCAGAAGCTGCATTCGAAGCCCTCAAGAAAGCTCTCACACAAGCCCCCTTGATCTCCCCTCCGGATTTCTCTCAGGACTTCATCCTCTACGTCTCGGCATCCGAGCATGCTGTGTCTGGAGTCTTGGTTCAAGAAGACACCTCACGCCAAGAGCATGTCATTTACCCTGTCCGGCCCACCCCTACATTACCCATATGAGGAGAAACTAGCCCTAGCAGTGGTATTTTCCGCCCAAAAGTTACGACACTACATTTTACTTAGTCATACCACAGTCGTCGCCGATTCTAACCCCATGGTATATCTCTTAAACTGGTGTCTCCTGCAAGGTCGTGTGGCTAAATGGGTCATTATCCTCCAGGAATATGACCTCACGTTCCGAACACCTAAGAGCACAAAATCCCTTGCGCTTGCCCAGCTCATCACCGATCTCCCTTCCTTCATCCCGGCACCACCTATCTCCGAGGAGTTACCCGATAATCACTTGTTTACTATCTCGTCTGATGACCCGTGGTACGGTGATATCTTGTTATACCTACGCACGCAGAATTCCCAACCCACCGTCACTCGTAATGGACGTCGTCGTATCCATCACCAGTCCTCTCGCTACCTCCTCATAGGAGATGTCCTTTACCAGCAAGGAGTCGACACAATTCTTCGTCATTGCCTTACACACGAGGAAGATGAACAGGTCCTTAATGATTGCCATAGCGGTGCCTGCGGAGGCCATTTCTCAGGGATGGCCACTGCCCAAAAGGTCGTCTACGCTGGATACTTCTGGCCCACACTTTTCACCGACTGCATCACTGCGGTCAAGCATTGCCATAACTGCCAACTCTTTTCCCCCACGGACCGGACACCACCTGCTCCATTACACCCAGTCGTCACCGTTGGTCCCTTTTGCAAGTGGGCCATCAACTTCATGGAGTGTAGACCCCCATCTGCTAATGGCCATAAACACATCATTATCGCCGTTGATTACTTCACCAAATGGGCGGAAGCCATGCCCACCTTCAACTGTACCGCTGAAACTGCTGCCCGTTTCTTTTTCAACCATGTTATCACTCGATTCGGGGTCCCTAAACAGTTAGTCTCAGACCATGGATCACACTTTGAAGATTCCGTTTGGCGCAAGTTATCCACCTTCCTCAAATTCCAACACCAGTTTTCCTCGGCTTACTACCCTCAAGGGAACGGTCAATTCGAAGCTGTTAACAAAATCCTCAAAACCATACTCCAACGCATTGTTGATCGGCATAAGTCCAATTGGCACCATATGCTATTCCCCGCCTTATGGGCTTACCGTACCTCCACCAAGACCACCACCGGTTTTACCCCATTTCATTTAGTTCACGGTGTAGAGTCTGTCCTCCCCATCGAGTGTCAGATACCTGCCTTACACATCGCCATTGAGCTTCTCCCCGATACTTCCCCCCTTGAGCACCGTCTGTTATCCCTCGAACAAGCCGATGAAGATCGTCGTGCCACTCTACAGAACATCGAAGCTACCAAAAACCACTCCCAAGCCAGCTATGACAAACATGTTCACCCTCGAACTTTCCGCGAAGGGGACCTCGTCCTCGCCTATGACTAAGCCAACGACAAAAATGGTAAAGGAAAGTTCGAATCCATGTGGCAAGGCCCTTACATTGTGCAGACTTGCCTCGGTAAGGGGGCATATGTTTTAGCCAACTCTGAAGGCCACCCTTTATGCAACCCCCGTAATGGGTTGTACCTTAAATGTTTTTACCCATAACTGAAGCCACGACCTCATGGGTCCGCATTGTAAAGTTTGCTCTCCCTTTTTGTTTTTTCCCTTTTTTACCATAATCTCACATTCATCGTCTTTGCATGACCACAGATGGACCATTTTCCACCTCGTTACATTGGCTTCGCTGATGGGGAAAGCCACTGGTCTCCCAACCTGGCTTCTGCAGCATGGGTCTTATATTCCCCTTCCAACGAAATGATTCACCTTGACGGAATATGTATAGGCGCCGCTACCAATAACCAGGCAGAATATGATGCTGTGACCGGTCTCCTGACTGCTGCCCTCTAGATGGGTATATGTCACCTACATGTGTTCTTGGACTCTCAGCTACTTGTCTCCCAGCTCAACAACTGCTACGAGGTGCGCGATCCTTGCCTATTTAGAAAATTCCTGTGTACAAAACAACTTAGCCGACAGTTTCAATCCATCACATTCACACATGTCCCAAGAGCTCAAAATAGTGTCGCAGATCAAATGGCCAATAACATCCTAGATTGGCATATCAATCACACCATATAAACATCTCCATCATGCATCATAGCATCTCATCCAACTATATCAAAAACCAAAAGACTGCATTGCATCAACATTTACACCCAAAAACAATGCAGGCATAAGTTTGACGGCATACCTGTCTCTCCTGAATCTAAAGTTGGCCGGTTAGATCGTCCAGAAATGACACGTAAGTTCTAGACCACTGTGCTCACAAGTCACCATCCACTAGTCAAATGACACATGTCATGTTGGGCCCACTTACTATTTATAGTCCGTTGACTTTTCTCTCGTTTAGCCATTCTGAACCCATACGGAGTCTGTTTTTCTAACCGTTTCCGCCATTGGAATCAGCACAACAAGACCATTCCAATGGTCACCTCGTTGCATTATTTTCTCTATGTCATTTTTTACCCATTTTTCAGACACCACTTGTCGTCTCGGTTTACGTGCCACTTCGGCCGTTCTCCGTTTTTTACACTTTTTATATCGTCGGATTCATTTTTCCAAGCTCGTGATGATGCTTGAGATCATTTATCTCTCTCACTTGGTACAATTTCAACATTACGTCCCTACACCTTGCCGCATCGATTTGCACGCCACATCGGCCGTCATCAGATTATTTCACACTTTTTACATGAGCCATCCACTCCTGTCATACTGCAAATGTTTCATTATTTTTCCACCATTCATTCACCCCACAAGGAGGCCCATCAGTGTTACCCCCACCCTCAGTCCTGGTCATCATAAATATTCCTTGATTGAACACTTCCTCCTTGCCTGGCCATTAATTCAGAGTCTTCTTATTTTCTTTCAGACTCCTTAAAATTGAAAGCAACCACGAGCATGTACTGTCCTGGGCTCGTAAAATCCACACGACAGTACCATTCTACTACTTCAGAGTCTTCTTATTTTCTTTTAGACTCCTTAAAATTGAAATCAACCATGAGCATGTACTGTCCTGGGCTCATAAAATCCACATGACAATATCATTCCATTACTTTAGAGTCTTCTTATTGCTTTTAGACTCCTTAAAATTGAAAGCGGCCACGAGCATGAACTGTCCTGGGATCGTAAAATCCACATGACAGTACCATTTTGTATCCACACTTCTTCTAGTTCCCCAACCCATGAAGAAGTCCCCCCGTGCCTCTTGGCGCTATGATCAATCCTCGCGGCAGCACCCCCAATCAGGTCGCCTTTGTTCAGAGTATTCTGCAATCTCCTGCCATTGTACCACAGCTTGAGTCTCCCTTAGCCCAGTCACCCTCAGATCCCATACAGCTATGATCCCTTTACCACCTGTCAGTTTTATATGCTGCCCGATCATCCCCGCCATCATACTCTAAACAAAGGAAGTTTGAGTCCACCCACTCTACTTGCCCAATTATTCCCCCCAGTTTATCACTCCTGCCATCAGTACTATCACAATTCGGTTTTTCACCTCGCGCTCCTGTCAAGGAAACATCATTGCCTTGATATTTGCAGGTCTCCCTCTGTCGACGACAACCCCTCTCTATTCCAGAGGGTAGACCCAGAGGCCCCTGCGCCTTGGACCCATCACCATCTGTGGTGAGTGCCTACGGACCATTTCAGGAGGAGTCATCATTGCCTCTCAAAATAGTTGTTTCTCACATGCTCGACTTCAACACCTTAATCACATCGTTGAGAATCGCACAGGATTCATATCCATTCCATTATTTGTCGAAGACCCCGGACCTCCCCCGACTCTAGCACATTGGTGAGTCACTTCGGAACAGCCAGTTTCATGTTCCTGTGGATGTCCAGGCTGCGTTGGCGATTGTATTCGGAATCCATCCAGTTCCATGCTTCCTCGAGTACCCAGTTCAGTTCCAGATCAGTGTCCCATTGCAAGTATGACCGTGGTCATTTTGATCCAACAGCTCATTAGTTCCTTTGGAACCACATTCAGTAGCACTACGATCATTCCAGTGCATCAGTTGTTCAGCTCAGACATGGTCAGCCCAGCAGTATGTTCCAGATTTGTGTCCCTTCTGGACCCTTATGATATACACAGTGGATTGCTATGTATCCTACAGGTCCCTCTTTTCGGGCCTCACAGTTATTTTTATGTATCTTGATACGAGCATGGGAATGCCCGCCTCGTCCAGATTATCAGATGATCCCTCATCCATTATTGAGGTTATGTACTTTTCAGTCCTTGCAATTGGTTCGAGATCGTTGTTCCGGGCTTCAGTTGATTCCTTCTCTTCTCCATACCCCAGAAAAAACAAATATGACTTATGATTTCCATCGGCCATACGATGAGCTCCTGCCCTCGCACATCAGGGGGCAATCTGTTAACACCCAAAAAGGGTTCACTACCTCATCTACCCCATTACATGGCTCATTTGTCCATTTTCCCACCATATTTCCATAAAAATCCCATAAAACCATCTACAAAGCCTCCAAAAGGCTTAAAATACCGCCAAAAGGCCATAAAACCCTCTTTTCCTCTAAAAATATCCAAAATTCCTCCAAAAAAGCAAAAATCTCCAAAAAGGAAGAAAAAATATAAAATAATGAGGAAAATGAGGAAAAAACCCTAAACAGTTGAAACCCTAAACAGCTGAAACCCTAACCCTAAAACCACATGGTTTCCAACTTTAAATAAGTGATGGAGACCCCTTATTTCATATCCACAATCACCAGTATCCTGCCTCTGCCAAAATTGCTCTTGAAACCCTAGCTCACCATCGAGCTACTTTCACCATTGAGAGCCCCTTTTGGCCTATTTCCACCATCGGAGAAAGAGAAGAAGCAGCTTGCAGCTCGGAGCCACCGACTCGGACCAGCGCAAAGGGATTCATCAACCTTCACATTGGAGGTCAAATCAATAAAAAATCATTGTTTACTTTTTACGGTTTTGCTTCATGAACATGTTTAGATTTAGTTTTTATTTCAGTTATAGCTTTTAATTCACATATCATTGAACTGCTACTAAGGAATCCATTGTCCTTAGTAGGTGCTCATTCGCACAAGCTAGGGTGAAAACCCTAGCAACAACAACTAATTATGAAACATTTCAAAGATATCAACATAATAGTTGAACTTGCTTGTATGAGATCTGAAATGTGGTCGTAGTGAGGTGAAATACTCGATTGGACCTCCTCCAACTAAGATAATTCTACAGTTATTTTTCGAAGAATGGGGAGTGATACAGGATCCCCTCTTTCAACCCAATCTGTGGATTCACAGTTGTCCCATTCACCACTACTACATGGATAACAAAAACAAGTTTTCCTTAACCACATTTCAATGATAGCATTGTGCAATGTCATAACTGAATGGAATGCATGAGGTCCTTGGACGGTCTTGCACTCATATAGGTGTGATATCTACATTGACCACCTCCAAAAAATATCTATGTACATGTTCTTTTTGAGATGATTGGTCTTCGTGCCTTCTATCTCCCTTCCCCATCACTGAAGAACACCATGCAATAATGGTCTTTGAATCTTGGATGAGAGAAATAGTTGTGATTTTAATGTCTTTCCTATGTAATGAGGTCTTGATGTATGCACCTACTCCATCATGTTACCCTTTTCCCTGTCCGGTCTCAAAATAGCTCCAAATATGTGGCACCTTGTGCCTCTTGTGAAGAGTACACAACCATTAGAAGACACAGGAATTTTTAAAATGCCCCACACAACCATCAGACAAAATCCAATGTTGTTCCATCTGTATGATGTTATCCTCCAAGTGTTTGTAGAACAACTAAAAGTTGTCTTATACAAAATCCAAGTCATGACACCTGTCATCACTTATGTAAAAATGATACTCCTTCAATATAACAATTTTATCTTCAGTACTATTTTCCCCATGTTTATGAGGTGATATGGACCATTATGCTAACCTCGTCTGAGTGATAATATTGACTCTGAATCTTGCTATGTCGTTGATAAGTATAGTTTTCCACAAAATCTACCACTGATAATATAGTTCTAATAGAAAATGTATCCCTGCACATTCTAAACTCCTCATCTTGCCAACGATCTACATGTACATGCTTTACATACTGTCATGTCTTTTCAAAGAATTCCTCCATGAAGTTGCGTACCCATACGTGGTAGATCAACAATAAAGATGTACAGATCAATAGGTTGTTACATATATTAAGTAGCAATAGATAAAGAAAAAAATACTATTCAGCAATTGGTTACTAATCTGAGAGGTGACTAATTGTATTTGTTTTCTTTCATTCCCTCCACCGATATCATATGTGACATATTTGAATGACTGCAAGTTCACTTCATGTCTCCCAAGTTCATGCTTATCAGTGACATGTATGCATTTGTCCAAAAATGCCATTCCACCACACCATGGGCATGTCCCATCTACGCAAAGCCTTTGATAAAATGTTCAACCTTCTATTCTTCTATACAACATGCTATGGATAAACTCTCTATATGATGTCGGTGGCAATGTAGTTGAGCATTCTTGCACAAGAGTCTTATGCAAAACACACAATATATGTATATATGTGTCATAATAATAACCGTACTCAATGTGATATCAACAACAATATGTGTTACGAGTTGTGTTTATTTTAACATACCATGGTTTACATTTCTCGAAGGATCTTTGGCCCATGTTCATTATGTTCATGCTTAAATCTCTAATATAACTTTGTTTGTGTCATGCCAAGAAAATGTTTAATGTGGGGCTCATGATCCCTTAAAGCCCTTCTCAATTTTAGTACATCTTTTTGGTTGGATGAAGGTATACTATTGTCACGCCAAAACTCCTACACGAGTCCCTTTACCATAGTCTTTTGCTTCCCCTTGTCTTCAAATGTCTTTGGTAACAACTCAATGTGAAATATCCAACGCTTTCACTCCACATGCCATTTTTTACCGCAATGAGGACATGTAGGATTATCTACCTATTTATTTACTATAGATCTATTTTTAGTCGTATCTTTTTCTTTCTACCACTTCTTGAACTTTGGTGGCTTCTTTTACACATTCTCCATACCATGTTTCACCTTGCTAGCTTCAAGGTGAGTAACTTGTACTAACACTTCATCAATGTTAGTAGAATTACACATTAAAATAGTATGATGAAAATAAGATTGCAGTTTCACGAGTGTGTAATGGAATTTCCAATGCTAAAGTTTTGTTCTTATGTTCTGGAGTATAAGGTTGAACAATTTTCCCTTTAATTCTCTTAGACTTAACCATGCAATCATTGATGTTTGAGCATCTTCCAAAGGATAGAATCGTTTCGTTAAACAAACATAAATTCAACCCAAGAAGAAATGATTTTATAGTGTTGTACCATATATGTACTGAAATCTAAATTATAATGAGGACAAAGAGAATGAACATTTTTTTTCATGGTTACTTTCACATTATGAGGAGGATAAAGAGAATGAGCATAATTTTTTCATTGTTATTATGAGGAGGATAAAGAGAATGAACATTATTTTGTGATGGTTATTATCTTTTGTGTATATTGACATTGACTCTAATTGCAAAGAGATTATTAAACATAATGTACACATTTTTGTCATGGTTATTAATTTGGGTATTAAAAAATAGTAATTTAAGTTGATATTAATATTTAGATCTTAAAAAGATTTTTTAAACAAAAATAGTTACTAAGTATATATTTTTACTAAGTTTAATTTTAAAATTAATTTACACTTTAGCAGTGCTCTTCTTTTTCTTTATTTTAAATTCTGATAATGTGAAGCATTTTAAAATAACCATAACTTTGAAGAAAATTTTTTTTGCTCTAAATTCTTATAGCAGAGATGGAATTACAATTCTTCATAATATT
>LPNX010195153.1:29408-58197 GCA_001517045.1 Pseudotsuga menziesii | reverse complement strand
AATAGGTAAAACATTCTTAAGAATCTTGTAAATTAAGTTTTATACATAATGACTTAATATTTTTTGAGAAAATAAATACTACATTTTTAAAGTTAAATAACTTTTTTTTTCTTTTAAATCCCTTAAAAAAATATTAATGGCAATGTGGACCTATGTATCTATGACCAATCTCATTTACATTGCACGTTACTAATGGAATTTGAGGAAGTTTTGATGGTTATGGGGCATTTTTTCCATGTGCTAACTACTAACCCAAAAAAACCCTCACTAGGCTCTACATGGCCTACACCACTTAAGGACACCCATGCACTACCCTCATTTCACTCCATTGGACCCCCACACCCTAAAAAAGGCATAAGAATGAGCAAAAGGGCTTAAAAACCCCTAAAAAGAGCCTATATAGTTCTGCTAAGGGCTAAAGCCTCCAAAAAGGGCCTAAAACCCTTCAAAAGAGCTAAAAACCCCAAAAGGAGCTAAATATAGGGGAATGAGCTAAAATCCCAGAAAGGGGGCTTAAAACCCTAAAATGCCCAAAAAAAACTACAAATAGAGGGGTTGGGGTCACTGTCAAAACACTTCTCCCTTGCACAGTGTTATGCTGCCCGTGGATGACTTGAGACCCTTTGTCTCTCAAGCCACCCACACTCCCTCTTCTCCATCTTTCATTGAGCCATAGCTCCTCCATCCAATAGAGGTGCTTCCCCAAGCCACGGAATGGTGGCCCATTTCCAGCGATTCTATTTATCTTCTTTATGTTTTACTTTGTTTTTTGTCAGTTTTTACTGCATTTGGCCTGCAATATTCTATCATTCTGTCCTATAGACTGAAGGTAGCCATTCCTGCCTTGTAGCAGGGAAGAAATCCCTATTACACTAACTACCAAACAATTTTTCGAAACTTATTTTTGATTTGTAATGATTTTTATAAGTTAGTTTGAGTGAGATTGAATTTTGAAAGTAGCTCTTAAACTCAAATTTTAATTGCAAGCAATCATAAATGCATATTTATTTTTAATAGGTAATTTTGTTAGATTTGTATTAGTCCAACCAGTAGAGATGAAATAAAACCCCAACTTTCATGGTGGCTAAGAGATTCATAAATAATATAATAATAATTAACAGGAACATGAACGCAAGCTAACTGCACCCTGAGCGCAAAGTAACTGCACGCGGATTGAGATTAACAGACTGGGCGCTTTTTGGATTGGTATCAACGGCCTGCCCGCTTCCCACATTCCACTCGATATAATATTGTGTTATATTTTATATAAAATTATCTAAATGGGCCGTTGAATTCGATTATTTCTAAGCATAACATACTGTATATATTTGAATGGGACCGTATTTTATAAAAAATTATCTAAATGGGCAGCTCGTTGAATTCGATTATTTCGAAGCATAACAGACTTAACGGCTTAGGGTCCTAATATATTCAGCATTTTTAGGGTTCCTAATATATGCGATATGCGACATGGATCTGTATATATTTGAATGGGACCGTATTTGTGTAACTGAAGGGGATAAATTCATAATAAATTCGGCCTACTTAAGGATTGTAATAAATTTAGGGTTACCATAGATCTCTATATGTATAGAGCGAAAGAGCGATAGAGAGTGCCAACATATTGTAGAGTATACAAATCAAGTGGAGGACGTTATTTTAGCCGAAGGATTTCAGGGACAATTATGGCTGGAAGAATCGAAGAAAGTGAAAAAACATGTTGCTGTTGAAGGTGCCCCGTTCATAGATGTTCACCAAATGCCAGTGATTATCTATCATAATCATCCACCAAAGGCTATTGAAGTAGAAAATAAAGATTTCAAGGAGTTCGTGCGAAAGCACACAAGTGCAAGCAAGGATGATAATGCCAATGACAAGACGTCAACAGATCCTTCAGTCGTCATTGCAGAACCACCAACTCATGAGCCTCCAGCAAATGAAGTCTATTCCGCACTGCAATCACCTACACCTAAAAACTTTAGCATGGAGACGCAAGCAACCCAGCGTGCCCATCAACTTTCAGATCCAATCCCTAGATCTGAGATCTCACCAATCTCGTCTCCAGTGATGAGTTTCTCAGATCATTGTTTTCATCATCTTTTGAACAATACAAATGCTGATGTTATGAGCTGGGAAGATGATGATCTTATGAGCTTGGAGACGGTAGCGACTAAGCATGCCCTTCAACTTTCAGATCCAATCCCTACATCTGATATCTCCCCAATCCCGTCTCCAGGGATGCGTTTCTCACATAATTGCTTTAAAAATCATTTGAGCAGGGAAGATGTTATGAGCTTGGAGACGCCAGCGAACCGAGCCCGTCCATCAACTTTCAGAGCCAATCCATCAACTTTCAGAGACTGGGATGAGTTATATAGATCTTCTGAACAATACAAATGATGATCTTCTCGATCACAACTTTATCTGGGAAGAGGCGGAGGTGTCAAGAACTCACAAACCCAACCCCCACCCGTGATATCTTTCCTGGTATGGGTTTTGCAGGTAATCTATTTGATGGTTCTCTTTGGGTTTTACATAATACGTTATTATAATGATTTATGAATTTGTGAGAAATAGTGTTAGATCTGTCCATTGGGTTTTATATTTGTTTTTCCAGGGATGGGTTTTCATAACACGTTATTATAATGATTTACGAATTTGTTAGAAATAATGTTGGATCGGTTCATTCTTCACAACTTGAGTGAAATCGTTTTATATTTAATGGGTATCTAGCTTATGAAGCTATATACTGGTTTTATCTGATAAAGCTTTCTAGCTTATAAAGCTATAAACAAGCTTATGAAGGTTTTATTTGATAAAGCTATCTAGCTTATAAAGTTATAAACAAGCTTATGAAGCTATTAAAGGGTACCATGGCCAAATATGTGTATACTATGTTCAAAGGATGAAGAAACTATAGATCACTTGCTGGTGAAGTGTAGTTTTATTAAACTTGTTGGAAGGAAGTATTGCAGTCTCTTAATATTTATGAGAATTGGGACTTTCAAACCTTTGATTCTATCCTAAAAAGCAGGTATTATTATTGTTATTAGCTATAAATATTTGTCAACGTCTCTTTGTTGGGGTGTGTGGCTTTACAAAACCATGTTATTTTTGAAGATGCCCCAAAAAAATTACTTAGAGTTAGGCTCAAATATTACCACCAACTCAAATATTACTACCATGTTCAAGGAATTATACAAAGAAGCCACTGCTAGACTTTCTAGAACTATTTCAACACAAATATTTCCAGATAACATTTTTATAGGATATTTTGATTGGTATCACAAGATGATATTTGTGGAGTTAGTATAACAATGAGAATCATAGAACATATCTTTACATTGTGGATAGGATGTGGATAGTGATGGAATTGTGGGGCCTATTATATTTTGTACTTCATAGATGAATTTATGAAATTCATATTTAACCATACATTAAATTACTCATTGATTGAGTAAAAGATAAAATAATTCAACCATTGGCTTTGTAAGAAAATTGGTTTGAAAGGATAAGAAAGATCAAATATTCATTTGATAATCTTGTGTTTACTCAAGCTTACTATCTTTAAAGCTATCACTTGAGAAGGAGAAAGGAGTCACAAAGGAGTCATATTATAGGAGGAAATGCTAAGAAGAATAGCTGTGTTTTTTATCTTCTTTAAGTTCTGTTTACAAACAACATTGTGGAAGACTTTAATATTCTCATATTTTATATTTCTTTCATTTTTGGAAGAGGCATATTAACTCTTTCGTGATAAAGGCATTCTCTTTAAGTTTCAATGTGATTATATTTAGAAGAGGAAGTACTTCTCTTGTTTTTTTTTTGATAAGTCTATCAAATTTGAACATGAGCACTCAAGACTTTATATAATTTTTGAGTCATTTTTTCAATAACAAGATACATGTTTGCTTTTTAAGTGAATAAAAAACAATTGAAGAGAACAAGTTCTTCTATAGTTAACCAAATTGTTTGTTCATGTATACTCAAGAATTTATGTTCATCTATGTTGAAAAAAAATTGGTCCCTCATGGAGAAATATTTTTTTTCATGTTGTTTCTTGGCCTCCATATTGAGTACATCTTATTACAATTCTTTCCAAATCATTTACAATTATGTTTAATTCATAGGATGCTATATCAATCTTTATCAAATTTAGTTTCTTGAAAAAAATATGTCTAAATCCCATTTTCTATCCTCAACTTCTTCATTTTTGTCAACATTCTCAAAATAATTCTTCCACATCATCAATGGATAATAGTATCCCTTGAGTGATGTCCACCACTGCTTAATAGCTCTATGACCTCTGAAGCAACTTTAGAAGTGTTTGGAGGATAGTTGTTATTTTTTGTGTTTACAAACAAAATGATCTAGAAGACTTTAATGTTCTCATATTCTATATTTCCTTATTTTTATGAAGAGACAAAGTAACTCTCATGTGATGTCTCATATGTTGTTAGGTTAGATCATTGCTTATAGAATGATATCTTTTTGTTTTAGTTTCAATGTGCTTACATTTAGAAGAGGAAGAATTCATTTTTCTTTGGACAAATTTGGAGATTTGAGGAGTTATCCATACTCAACAAACTGAACTGAAATGGTTTCAAAACTTTATGTATATAATCTTTGACTTGATTTTTGAATATCAAAATAGATTATTTTTTAGTTGCATAAAAAATAATGGAAGGGAACAAGTTGTCTAGTCAACTCTCAATTGTCAATTTAATAAGTATTGAAAATTTCATGTGTTTTGTTCATCAAAGTAAAATGTTTGTACATTAAATAAAAATATTTAGATATGCAAAATTGTTAATCTATATGCACAAGCTTATTTTTCTTCTTCTTTCTTGGACACTTTACTATGTACATCTTATGTTAATTCTTATGACCTCTTGAACATTCATCAATTTCACTATTCTTTTTACTTCATAAGTTCTTATATCAATATTTATCACTTTTAGTTGTTGCAAAAATAATGTCCAAATTCAATTTGTTATCCTCAACTTCTAAATTGTTTTCAAACTACTCAAAAGAATTCTTCCACTTCACCAATGGGTAATAGTACCTCACATTTCTTTCGAGATCCATATTTCTCTTAAGCTATGTCCACTATTAGTAAGTAACTCTATGATCTCTCAAGGAACTTTTCAAGCATTTGGAGGATAGTTGTTCTTTTTGTGTTTACAAACAAATGATTTAAGACTCATTCACATATTTTTTATTTCATTTTTTGTTTGTTTGATGAGACAACATAACTCTTTTGTGATGTCTAATATGTTCTTATGTTATATCAATGTTTTTTGCAGGAAACCTTTTTGTTAAAGTTTCAAGCTGACTAGACTTAGAAGAGGAAGTAGGCAACTTATTTTTGTTTTGATAAATCTGTCATATTTGAGGAGTGCTCCAAAACTAGCAATAGAAGTGATATTTTTTTTGGTTAATAAACACGAATACATTCTATTAAGTATGATACAAAAATGATATCACAAACAAACCTCGCAGCTGGAAGATTCACTCAAGATCATTTTCAGCTAGATTTAGACTATATTCTCCCCTGATTTTGAGACCTGTTCCTCTCCTTATTGCCAAGGAAACATGACCAACCCACACACTTACATACATTAAAACAAAGGTATTCATTCAATTCACTGATTTTCCAGCACCAACTAGAAGGAAGCACCAACACCCTTAATTATTCATCATCGAATGCAAACGAAGGTTTAACTCCTTTCCTTGCAGTACCATTCCACCTTATTGATTTCTATTATGATTTTGTTATCATGACGCACAACATTTTTGTTAAGATTTCATTATTCTCATATCCAATGTTTTTTTTCAAATATCTTTGCTTCTATGAGGATGTCACTATTTTGATGTAGCATGTTCTATCTCTATAGATGGTTTGTGGATGCTTCTATACTAATGTCACTATTTCGATGTGCCACATTACCTCAGGTTCAATATGTTATCACTATTTTTATGAACATTGCACAATCTTGAATGTCTCACATATGTTGCTACTTTGCATTCAATACGTCAGTACTATTTCATTTAATATTTCCATAGAATGGCCAAATTTCCAATGTGTACCTCATGTGGCATCTAATTTAATAAGAATTAGCAGGAATCTGTGCAAGGGAACACAAACATGCACTTCAAGAGGGAAGTTTCAGTTTGAG
Organism: Pseudotsuga menziesii; assembly: GCA_001517045.1. Lineage (NCBI taxonomy): Eukaryota > Viridiplantae > Streptophyta > Pinopsida > Pinales > Pinaceae > Pseudotsuga > Pseudotsuga menziesii. The sequence goes on along the minus strand of LPNX010195153.1, from coordinate 52,018 downwards.
CCAACCTGAGGATCCCCACCCAAGAGTAAATGAAGAAAGGAGTCTCAAAGTAAATGGAGAAAGGAGTGTGAGGATCCCTGTCCACTAGTAAATGGAGAAAGGAGCTTGAGGATCCCCCACCCAAGAGTAAATGGAGAAAGGAGCCGAGGATCCCCTACCCAAGAGTAAATGGAGAAAGGAGCCTAAATAAATAATTACTACCCACTTCAATAGCAAAGAGACTAAAAATGTTTCCTACAAAGAGGCCTGTGAAAGAAGGTCAATGGAGTCAAAGTTCCATGATTTAGTGGAGAGACTCGCACAAAAAGAGGAAAGATTATAGAAAGAGGAGGATAAACAAACCACGAAAGTTTTCGACTATGCATCAGATAAGTTGAAATTTATTTCACGAGATATTTCCAAGAATCATATTGGATCCATTCCAAGAGTTGAGGTTGGAGATGTATTCCATTCTCAAAGGCTGCTAAGCATGATAGGCTTGCATAGAACTATACAAGCAGCTATATATTATCTAAAGCTCTATATATTATCTAAAGCCTGAAGAAATAGGCTACATGGTGCCATTGGCTACAGGAATAACAATGCTCATAGCTAATGGTACCATGTACCAAGTTTCTTCTAGATTTAGATAACATATACCTCCTTGTAGAGGTCTATGCAAGCCTATCATGCGCAACAACCTTCGAGATCGGAATACATCTCCAACCTCAATTCCCGAAATGGATCCGATATGATTCTTGGAAAGATCTTGCCAAATAAATTTCAACTTATCTGATGCATAGGAGAACACTTTTATGGTTTGTCGATCCTCCTCTTTCTCCAATCTTTCCTATTTATGTATGAGTCTCTGGACTAAATCATGGAACTTTGACACCACTCACCTCCTTTCACACGCCTCTTTGTAGGAAACATCTTTCATCTCTTTGCTATTGAAGTTGGTAGTAAGTATTTCTTCAGGCTCCTTTCTCCATTTACTGTTAGGTAGGGGATCCTCTGCTCCTTTCTCCATTTACTCTTGGAGGGAGGATCCTCAAGCTCCTTTGTTCATTTACTCTTGGGCGGGGATCCTCAAGATCCTTTTTCCATTTACTCTCAAACTAGTTTCTCCATTTACTCTTGGGTGGGGATCCTTAGGTCGGGTCAAACTCGAACCTGTCTCTTGAACTGCACGTTTGCATTCACTAGCATGAACGCCTACTAATTTAATATTATAATTGATATCTGATTTCAATGTGCTTTGTCGTATTGTGAAACATGATATTTTTCTTCATCTTAATACAAATATGATTATCACAAATGATATCAATGGCATATATATCACCATCGAATAGTATTGCTAACATCTTTCAAGGCCATACTACTTCGCTACATGTGGAATATGCTACAATGTATTCAGCCTATGTCGTACTAAGCAAAAGAATCGTATGCTTTATACTGAACCAAGAGATCATGCATGATCCCATACTAAAACAACATTGTGATGTGATTTTTCTATCTTTGGCAATTCTTCCCCAATCTGAATCTGTATATCCATGTAATTTGATCTCTCTACTAGATTCATATATGGGCCAATAATCTAAATTTCCCTTTAGATACCTCAGCACATGTTTTTCCCCAATAAAGTGAATGTCTCTTAGAAGAGGAAGTAGGCATCTTATTTTTGTTTTGATAAATATGTCATAATTTGAGGAGTGCTCCAAAATTAGCAAATAGAAGTGATATTTTTTTTTGTTAATAAGCAAGAATATATTCTATTAGTTATGATACAAAAATTATATTACTATCAAACCTGTCCAGCTAGAACATTCACCCATGATCATTTTCAGCTAGATTTAGACTATATTCTCCCCTGATTCCTAGACCCCTGCCCCTCCTTGTTGACAAGGAAAGAGGGCCAACCCACACACTTACACACATCGAAACAAAGGTATTCATGTGACACCTAGTATTCAATTCACTGGATTCTCGAGCATCAACTAGAAGGAAGCACCAACACCCTTAATTCTTCATCATCAAATGCAAATGAAGGTTTAACTCCTTTTCTTGTAGTACCCTTCCACCTTATCAATTTCTATTACGATATTGTTATCATGATGCGCAACATTTTTGTTAAGATTTCATTATTCTCACATCAAATGTTTTTTTTCAAATATCTTTGCTTCTATGAGGATGTCACTATTTTTATGTAGCATGTTTTGTCTTGATAGATGGTCTGTGGATGCTTCTATCATGAATTCACTATTTAGATGTGCGACATTACCTCGGGTTCAATATGCTATCACTATTTTTATGAACATTGCACAATCTCGAATGTCTGATATATGTTGCTACTTTTCATTCAATACATCGGTACTATTTCATTTAATATTTCCACATACTGGCCAAATTTCCAATGTGGACCTCATGTGGCATCTAATTTACTAAGAAATTAGTAGGCATTTGTGCCAGGGAAAACAAACATGCACTTCAACAGGCACTTTTGAGTTTGACCCAACCTGAGGATCCCCACCCAAGAGTAAATGAAGAAAGTAGTGTGAGAGTAAATGGAGAAAGGAGCTTGAGGATCCTCGCCCAGGAGTAAATGGACAAAGGAGCTTTAGGATCCCCTACCCCAGATTAAATGGAGAAAGGAGCTGAGGATACCCCTCCCAAGAGTAAACGGAGAAAGGAGCCAGATGAAATACTTACTTCCAAATTCAATAGCAAAAAGATGAGAGATGTTTCCTACAAAGAGGCCGGTGAAAGGAGGTAAGTGGTGTCAAAGTTACATTATTTAGTCTAGAGACATGCACATAAAAAAGAAATATTGGAGAAAGAGGAGGATCAACAAACCATAAAAGAGTTCGACTATGCATCAGATAACTTGAAATTTATTTGGTGATATCTTTCCAAGAATCATATCGGATCTATTCCGGGAGTTGAGGTTGGAGATGTATTACAGTCTCGAAGGCTGCTAAGCATGATAGACTTGCATACACCTATACAATGAGGTATATATTATATAAATCCTAAAGAAATATGCTACATGGTGCCATTGGCTACAGAAATAACAATGCTCGTATCCAATGGCACCATGTAGCGAGTTTCTTGAGGTTTTAGATAATATATACCTCCTTGTAGAGGTATATACAAGCCTATCATGCTCAGCAACCTTCGAGACTGGAATACATCTCCAAACTCAACTCCTGGAATGGATCCGATATGATTGTTGGAAAGATTTTTCCAATAAAATTTTTACCTATCTCATGCATAGTCACCATTTTTTTTTTGTTTTTTCGATCGTCCTCTTTCTCCAATCTTTCCTATTTATGTGCGAGTCTCTAGACTAAATCATGGAACTAGTCTAACACTTTTATGGTTTGTCTATCCTCTTCTTTCTCCAATATTTCTTGTTTATGTGTGAGTCTCTGTACTAGATCATGGAACTTTGACACCACTCACCTCCTTTCATGGCCCTCTTTGTAGGAAACATCTTTCATCTCTTCACTATTGAAGTTGGAAGTAAGTATTTCTTCAGGCTCCTGTCTCCAATTAGTCTTGGGAGGGGGATCCTCAGGTCCTTTCTCCATTTACTCTTGGGCGGGGGATTCTCAAGCTCCTTTGTCCATTTACTCTTGGGCAGGGATCCTCAAGATCCTTTCTCCATTTACTCTTAGACTTGTTTCTCTATTTACTCTTGGGAAGGGATCCTAAGGTCGGGTCAAACTCGAACCTACCTCTTTAATTTCATGTTTGCGTTCACTGGCACAGACGCCTACTAATTTAATATTATAATTGATATCCGATTTCAATGTGCTTTGTCTTATTGTGAAACATGATATTTTTCTTCATCTTAATACAAATCTGATTATCACAAAGGATATTAATAGTATATATCTCTCCATTGAATAGTCCTGCTAACATCTTTCGAAGCCATACTACTTCACTACATGTTGAATATGCTACAATGTATTCATCCTATGCCATACTAAGTGCAATACTAGTATGCTTTCTACTAAACCAAGATATCATGCATGATCCCATATTAAAACAACATCCTGATGTGATTTTTCTATCTTTGGTAGTTCTTCCCCAATCTGAATCTGTATATCCATGTAATTTGATCTCTCCGCTAGATGCATATCTGAGCCAATAATCTAAAGTTCCCTTTAGATACCTCATCACATGTTTTTCCTCAATATAGTGAATGTCTCTAGGATTCACCATATGCTAACTTAAGGTTTTTACTGCAAAACATATATCCGATCTTCTATTGGTTAAGTAAACTAGTGAACCAATAATATGGCTATATAAGGTGGCATGAACTCCTTCTGAAGTGTCGACATTCAATAGCTTCAGACATATTGTTGTAAAATACCATTGATACCTCGATGCCAATATGTGTGAAAAAGGAATAATTTTTTTTTTAGTTGTTATCACAACATGATTCAACACTAAGACACCATGAATCAATTTAATTAAACATCTCCTTTAATAATTATAATTTCTACTTCACGTAATTAACTGTCTAACATAATATAATCATCGAAAAATAAGCAAACTTCTCTTGTATTAAGGACACTCATAAGATACCACTTCACTATTTACATCATGGTTATCATAATAAAAACATAGAGAACACAAAATAATCCACATCAAAGCACACGAGGACAAAACAATGAACGTGGTTCACCCCATCCTTGGGGTTACGTCCACCAAATCTGTTAGTTATATTATTTCTTTATTGAAGAGAAGTATTACAAAGTGGTGGCACATCCATTGCCATCTTTCCTTACTTCAAGTATCTTTGCAAAGAGACATTTCAAATTACCAATTTCCCTCTTTGTAGGGCCTTACGATGAGCTCGAAAGTCATCCATAGATCCTTGTCTTTAACCAAAACATTCAGAACCCAAATCTATTAGTATCCTGGAATAATGGACTTATAGTCAATCCTAAAGGTTGTAATTCTAACCTTCACTTATTCTCAACATGCAAATGGAGACTACTTAATGGTTTTCATCCCACTAAGGGATACATATATTCCCAATATACATATCATGTATCCTCTATGGTGCTTGATACAAAACAATACTTATAAAATATAGAACAATCTAACTTGTAAACATCACTGACAGTAATATCACAGTATCTCTTTACCATATATAAGAGATGGCATTTTTGGTTATGGTATTTGTTACCTTCAACAACCATTCATTTACCAAGTCACCATAACAATGATGTGCATATTGTCAAAACAATATGTCATACAAATTATCTTCAGATCTTCAATACCTGAGTAAGCACGCATGCACGCACACACACACACACACACACATATATATAAATTCTGAAAACATTAATCAAGCTTCAAGAAAAATCGGTAAAGGGAAGCCACAAAGGGGGGAAGCCCCCTTGACCCCTGTCATCCCCTAAGATAGTCGTTCTTGTGAAAAGACAATTCTATGTTTTGGGAAAATTAGTTGAACTCAAAATTCATAAAAGATGAATGGTGCATCAGAAATGAGATCCGCAAGTTACTAAGTGTTCCTCATTGTATGCACTGACTTCGCATGATAGAAAAGTTTTCCTAAATCTTCCTTGACTTGCTCTTACAGGTGGCTGAAGTTGGCACCTAGACCAAAATATAGTTGTGTGTAAAAATGAAGAGATTTGGTGAAAATTGTCATTTTCACACCCAAAATCAAAATGGAGCATGGAGATAGGTATTGGAAAGCATATCCAGCAGAGAATAATGGAGAACCACTAGAGTTTGAATGAGGAGCAAAAAAGTACTAGTGGTTGTTTTGACAAGAAAAGTTGCTATCAAATGGACAAATCTGGAAAATTGCATCCACAGAGGTAGCAAGGACTATGAAGGCTAACCAGTTGTTGTGTGGAAGAGGAGTTCCATGCGAGGATGTGGGACTTGAAAGGGGAAGTTTCCTTAAACCCTATCTTGCTGATTATAACTACATTTCCTAAGTTTTATGCATGAAATGCATGAGGATATGCTTTGCATAGATAGGATATTGAGGATTATACATGTATAACGAACCACTAATGATAGTTATTGCATTGGTGTTGGCATTAGTAAAAAAACCAATGACAACATGGACCTGGCTGGATATGTTGCTAATGCTAGCAAATGTGACTAGAAATCCTCTGGGGGAACGGATAAGGCAACCAGTCCATAATCAAAAGTTGGTGAGCAAATTCTACAATCCTCTGCGAGATACTGACTAAACTTGTAATGTTGAAGGTGTAAGTAGGATCCGTGCAGGTAATGGTTTAATTTTGACAATTTCCAAGGAGTGGTAAAGGTAAGAGACCTCATACCATGTGGATATTTGAATGTTATACTACGTTCATATAAAAAGGTGTCATCCCTGTATATATTGATTGAGCTTAGTAGCCCAAGGAAAGTAAGTACTGATGATCTTGATTATAGTAATGCATCCTATATGAAGTAGTCATGGTTAGGCCATGCATGATATGTGTGAATGCATAGTGGTCCTGAATCGATGCAAGGTAGCATTGAGTGGGTATGCATTAAAAATATTTTATAAATCTTGTAGTTATGCATTGAATGTATGCATATGAAGGGTGTGAGTGACTGATTGCATAAGTATCGGTGCAAATGTTGTGATGCATTGCATGAATACATTGAGATGAGTGCATGTGATATTATGGATAACTAATGACTGAAATGATGAATTGATGATAATTCTAGAATCCTTTCAAGAGCTGTCATGAATGCAGGTTAGTAAGTGCATAAAGAGGGTAGTCGTGATCAATTGGCTGTCGGAAATGTTCTATGGAAGAGCAAGGTAGTACAAATGATACACTTGGGAAGTAAGGAGTATCTAAACTTTTCATTTAAATTGCATAATGATGTGACTATTCCCTATAATTTAAAGGATGATAATGATTGCGTGAACGAAATGGGTTTTGGTAATATTGATAAGCTGAAAAATGGAAGTATTTGAATTTTATAATTCTCAAAATGCTTCAGTAATTGTTGCAGCAATGGAAAAAGTTATATGCATCAAGACTTACCAAGTGTTTGGCTGATTGATGTTCAGATTTCAAGTATATTGTTTGGGGCATGGAAATGTGGGTAAGACCATGACAAAGGCCGAAATCTACCACTTGAAAGAGCCAAACCTCATGAGAAGAGTCTCATGGCTGTGAAAATAGGTTGTATGCATAATGGGTTGTTAAATTTGAGTTGTGAATTTCAGATTTAAGAAAGTGCTGACAACTGCTAATCATTATTGGCTTGCATAATATTGTGTCAGGAGGATGCATTGTAAGTGGCTATTCGTATTATGCTACTAAGCATAAAATTATAATGGGAATAGTGGTGTTTCTTATAAGAGACCCACAAAGGAGGATCATCTCATTGCTAAGCAAATCAATTTCTGTAGTAGACAGAGTTGCAAGTTCATATTGAATTTGATTACTGATGTCATTGCTTGGTTATGGATGAATCAATTTGGATTGTATTATTAGATAATGATTGACTGTTTGGATATTTGATGAATGTGCCAGGTGTACACACTGTAGGAAGATCATGTGTGATGGCTTGCAGGAGCCAAACTTCATGGGAAGGTTTTCCCTTATCTTGGAAATGGGTTTTGAGTGAAACTCTATTGGACATTTTGGAAATGTCTCATCTGCACTACATGTTTGGTAAGAAACATGAGTGAGTGGTATAGATCATGTCGGTAAGACATGTGTGGATATTAAAGGTCAAAAGGAGTTGGGATGGCTAACCGAGGGACTGTCAACTTGAAGAAGGGAGCCCCATTCCTCCTTAACGAAGGAATACTACTGTTGAGGCCTGGAAATTCATAGGAAGCAACAGTAAGGGATTCTCCCCAGTCAACGTTCCCAACTAGCCCACTGACTCTTTGGTATAGGGAATCCATCCGGTTTATGGTCCGGCTATCGTAGGTCAAAGTAACAAAACAAGGGTTTTACCGTTTGCGGCCCGGTCCACCGGGTTTTTGTATTTTTTGATTTAAATGCAAAATGAGGGTGCCTAACTAAATGCAGGGTGGTGAAGGATGCAGGTAGCAGTCACAATGTGATGCGCAGGTTCTTACCTCTCGTCTTAAGCTCGCCATCACCTAAATCACACTTGCAGAAATGAACTGAACTAACTATCTATCTATTTATCTATCTACCTATCCCCAGGGAGCAAGAATGTGATTTATGTATGAGTAATGTGTAAGTGCATGCATAATAAAAAGCAATTACAGATAGCTGATATTCCTTATTACAAACATGAACAATTAAAGATATTTCAACAACCAGATAGCTAATTGTTGTATGAACAGCATACATTACTCATGGTGGTCATTTCATTAGAATAAATCAGAAGTCATTCAAGCAAAGACATAGGTCCTAGAGTTAGAACGATCTCACAATTCATGGACACCATACTAAAAAACAAAATAGTTCATCTTTCAATTGTCCACGGCACAACATTTGAAATCCCACCAATCTTTCTTAAACAGGAAAACCAAATATTTTATTGCAAAGAGAAGTAGTTCTTCTTACAATAACCTTTCCAGTCTAACTAGGGAAAAAAGTCCTCTCTCTTTCTATGCTTCCTACTTTTATACAAAAAGGTTAAATGGTTGGGCTGCCCAAAGTGACCTTTGGGCTTCCCAACCTTTTGTTTTCCCAACGCTTCACTTTTCAAATATCCTTACAAAATTTATACAAAAATACAAAAGAGGCTTAATCCCTCATGAGGACGGTCCCGCCTGGGTATCTAAAAACTTCCTCCATGCTGACGCTTCAGCAGCAATACCTTCAAAGGCGCAGGGTTCCAAGAACTGAACATTGATTTCAAATTTTGCAACTTGGTTCCTTATGGCCTCTATCCTTGCTGGGCTCAACCGAAGCTGGTCTTCCAAAAATTGCACACTGACAGCTGGGTGGCCTACTTCATTCTTCAAAACTAGGTAATCAATGGTCTTGATCTGTTGTGTTCTGGCCTCCGCATCCTAATATCTACTCTGCAATTGTCCTATAAATGTCTCATGGTCTGGAAACTCATTAAGCTTATGTTCAACTTCTGTCTGACACCGGTTGTATGTGTTAAGGAGCCTTCTGAAGTATTCTGTGCATGCTCCATGCATCCTTTTGACTGCCTTCTTGAATTCTTCAGTGGTGCTGGCAGCGAACTCTACCAGGTCATGATCTCTTTTGAGGACTTGATGATCCTTTGCTGGTAGTTCTGCTGGGTTCTCTGCATTGCTTTCTAGCCTTGCCATTCTAGCATTCAGGACTTCAAAAACATCCTGGGATCTATCCACGAAGTAGGAGGCGGTTTCCATAATTTCCTCTAACCGGCTATCGATCTGAAGGACTTTACACCTCTCTTCCTCTAGAGCAGTTTGCAGCCGAAGCATTTTAGCTTTCTGAGCCAAGATATGTTCTTTGAATGGTTGGAGATCTACTTGTTGTTCCCTTTCTTCCTCCAGAGCGGTGGTCAGAGCGGTGATCTGTTCTTGATGCTTCTTGGTCTGCTCTTCGGAGTGCACATCATTGGCTTGCAAAAGGATCTTCAGCTGCTCTTCTAGGTCCTCCTCATTTTGTAGCAACTGCGCCTTCTCACTCTTTAGATCTTGGCATTCTTGTTGTACTTTCTCTAGGGCCTCCTGTGCTGTTTCCTTGACTTGCATTTCTACTTGGAGGGCATGTACTTCACCCTTTGAGGATTCCAGTTCCCTTTGCATGTATTCATACTTCCTCTTGAGTCTGTTACCCTCTTCTCTCTCCTTCCTTAGTGTATTTTTCAGCTGAGTGGAGGTTTTCTTAGATGACTCCAGTTCAGTCATCACCCTGTTTATGTTATCTTCTGAGGCATCGATCATTGCAACCTCAGCTCTTAGCGTGAACCTAGGATCCAGGTATATCCCTAACATGACAGCTGTATCTATTACCATCTTTCCAGGTATATCTTCTGCTTCAACTTTCTTTTCTATCCTCTTCATTATTCTCTTTGTGGCCCTATCATAATAGATAGTATTGAAGTCAAGGACTTCTTCTCCCTTTTTGTGGATGAAAGGAACTAGCTAGAGCGTAGGGGCCACAGGGGTACTGGCAGTGGGTACTTGAGAGGTCTTTACCTCGGGGTTTTCCTCCTCCCGGGTCTACCCTATTGTTGTTTCAGAAACTGACTGCTATGTTAACTTTATTCCTTCAGCTTCTTGCGTTTGGAGCTCCTCATCAAGCTTTCTCTTTGCTTCTTCAACTGCTTGTCTAGCTTCTTCTTCTGTTTCTTTGGTTGCCTCTTTTTCTTTCTCAGCTGCTTCTTGGGCAGCTTTTCTTTTCTCTTCTTCTCCCATATGCAGCCTCCTTTTCCAACCTTTGAGATTCTTCCTTTCTCCTTCTGGATCCTTCTTTAGCCTTTGCCTGCTCATCCCCGTTTCCACCTTTGGTGGCACTCTTTTTATTGAATCTTCTCATTAGCATTGTCATGTTAGGGGCATTTCAAAAGACATATTCTTCCTTATCAAAGTGGTAAGTATACTCAAAATGAACTTTGTGTTCTTTACAATGCTCCACCACTTCGCCTTGGGAGTCACTCCTATGATATGGCATTTTGCCAAAATGGAACTTTTGCAATTCCTCTATGAATTTAGCAGCTTGTTTCACCTTGGTGAATTTGTAGCTACCTAGCTTGAATGGCAAAGGAGGGTATGCAGTCTTCTTCTATTCAAACAGGAAATTACCTATTCCATCAATGAACACCTTTCTGACTGCCTCTTTGTGAATAATATAATCTGTTGCGTATTTGGGTAGCAGTAAGGGGCATTTCGTTCCTCCAAACATTCTAAAATACATGCCATTGTCAGTCAAGTAATAGTCTGCATATTCTTCTATTACTTGCATAGCCCCTTCTAACATACAGTCACATTCCTTCCGGAAAATGAGTGTGTAGAGTGGCATAATGAAGTGCTCACAGACCTCTCTGTAATGGCTATGGTACTGGTGAGCCCACAATGGTCTATAAGTGGCATAAACAGGCATTCTCTCCCTGTCCCAGATGCACCTGAGACCGGGGAAAGGCTGGTTGTACAGTATGCAGCCTATCAATATTGAACTCATATAGAATTCAGATCTTTTCTGGGCTTCTCCTCCCAAGGCTGCAGCCAAGCAAGAAGAAAGACTGCTTGATACAAGGCTATCCCAATTGAAGACTGTTCCTTGGGATGCCACATGAAAAATAATGGGTATCCATTCAAGCTTGAAGAGTCTGCCATGGGCTCTCCCAAAGATCCTATTAAGAATCAAGGCTATAAATCTGTAGGGAGCCCTCAAGCTTGCTGTATCATACTCACCGGCTGTTCTGTATCGGTAAAGCTTTCCCTACAAGAGCATTTTCTTAAGAGTTTCCACCAGGTCCATTCTGATGTTGTCCAGCCAATCATCTGATAGGAAAACTTGGGCTTCTAGTAGGTGATAAGCCAATGCCACATATCCAGGGCTAAATGCATCGTAGCTTTATCCTTCAACATTTCCTATGATCATTGCGGTTGTATTTTCCCGGGGCAAAATCCAGCCAATTACCTCAGATCATGGGAACAGCTCTGGTCTGGTGGCAACTTTCATGATAGCAAATTTCTCTATGTTAGCATAGATGGGTTCTTCTTCGAGACCCATCTCGGGAACCTTCCTACGGGAAATTAATCTATATATTTCACCCCATTTGTACTCGGGTTCAACACCAGAAACAAATTGTGTCTCCATATATGTATTCAGTCTTTGTTACAGCTTCCACCTCTGGCCCTTCTTCAACCACAGGGGCCTTCTTCTTTTGCCTTTTGGACATGGTGGATTCGAATTCTTCCTGCCAAATATAACATTGTAATATTGAGAAATTCAAGTTGCAGACATTTATATGACAGTGTGCAACATTTTACTCTTTCTATGTATACCATGACAGCAACTAGTCGATGAAACTAAGATACAAGCTTGCATAACCTGACTGACCTGACTAACAGGATTATTATAACCAAATGCAAATTTTTTAGTATTCTTTGTCTATAAGATACAAAATTACTGCATGACATTTAACCATTCCACAACCATCTTTAAACTCCAACAAAACTACATCCATATGCAATGTGCCATTCTCATGTGTTTAATGTGATAACAGGTAAAGAAACAAATGCATGTATGTGCAGCCCAAAAAAATTGTCTTAACCATCAGAACCATTAAAATGCAATGTGTAGTGCTCAATAGTTTAGCCTATGTATATCAACAAAAGAGATAATCGGAAGTAGTTATATGCGGTATGACTGTGAGGGTCTCCTATGTTTTCAATACCAACATCTTAACAACATATATATTAACAGACATGAAATCGATGAGGAGCTTCACCGTTTGCGGCAAAATAATTACACTAACTTGACTACCCATTTCGCTCTCTGTGGGCACTACTATCATCTTGCTTTACTGGATAAATGGGTAAAAGCTACATGCGACGTTTGTAGTGCCTGTGCCTTTGTGTTCCAGGTTAATAATCTACAAATTGCAGCGGATCCCTTCCAACTAGCTAGGGTTTCAAATCAAGGTGCGTAGAACGGCGCGGCGAAATAGATGTTTGAGGATGTGGGTAAAATGAACCTCAATCAAAAAGAGAAAACACCAAATTCCATCGAAAAACCCACTGCAAAACCTCCCCCTGCTCCTCATCATCACACATGGGGTAGCTAGGTGCAGGCGGCGTAACGGCTGCCTGCACCAAGCCTCCACCCACTATGCGCGGGGCCTGCAAAAATAGGCCACGGGCCAAAAAATGCCCCGTATGTCGAAAATGCCAGTGCTAGCAGTCAAAATGACCTCCCCCTCCCCTTATTATATACGCATACATTTAACGGGGTAAAGGAAACCACCATAACAACATCAAACTTTACACATGCTTCAAAAGGAACAGGAGAAGGTGAATAGACCTACCTGGCACGGACGTATCCGACGGGGCAAAAGTGGTTGGGCTTCCTCAACTACCACCTAGATGCGAATACTGGCATGGTGGTCCACGAGCTTCGAGGGTTCGATAGCGTAGGATGACCACAATAGTTCGAGCAAAACAAACAATAAAATAATCCAACTCGCTTCTCCCTATATATAAAATGGTTCGCATGTGTGACGGGTTTTAAATCGGATGAGAAACTATTATGAATCTAGAGGTAAGAACGCGAACCCCTCCGCAATGGCGGCAGGCCATAATGTTAATCCTTCCGCAATGGTGAGCAAGGCGGGAGAAACTAATGATCAAACGTCGGAGGAAACTTGGATCAGAAGCCAAAAGCTTAAAGTCTTCCGCAACGGTGGACACTCGTAACATAAACACCATCCGTAAAACTCAAGTCGGAAACCAAATGACTCTAAGTCAGAAGCCTAACGCTTTTCCCATCTTCCACGTTGGGACCTAAAAAAATCAACCTCGTCTGCAACGTCGGAGAGAGAAATGGTAAAAGGCTCCGAAACACACAAATCTGCAAGAAAGTGAAAATCAAAACCCAAACTGATCCGCAATGGCGGAAGCCAAAGCGATGATCCGTCCGCAACGGCGGTCAAGGAGATAATCATTCCTTCCGACATAGAACCAAAAGTCACCCGCAATGGTGGAAAACGATAAGGAAAAAACCTCTGCAACGGCAGGAAAGTCAATTTAAACAACTTTCGATTTTAAAGTGGCTTCAAAGATATTCAAAAATAACGATAAGGCTTGATAAAACAAGGAAAAATTTCAGCATTAGAGGGAGACGAAAACAGGTGGTGAACCACTTCATCATGAGAAACTCTTTCTGAATGTTCCCTGACCAAATCAAAACAATAAATCAAGGTAACCAAAGCAAAGGAGGGTCCTAAATTTTTTTGGAATTTTGGGAAATTGTTGCAGCTGCAACAACTGTATCAGCAAATGGATAAGTGTTCTGTGACCCTTGCTAAGAATATGTATGTCAAATTATTAAAATTCCATATGCAGAACATGTTTTGATTTTATTCCCATGATGATAGATTGCTTGAGTATGAATAGGGCCTACATGGCACACATCAAAAAAAGGGTGCACACTTTTTCCGATGTTGAGTCATGAAAGGGTTTTCAATATTGACTACACCCTAGGGAGTGGACACACTCCTGGTGTCTCAATACTTGATAGTGAATGATATGAAATATGATTACAGTTTTAGAGCAATAACACTGATGAGTTTGCTTATATTGCTTGTGTTGACAAGCTAAATAGATGCAGTTGGGTGTTGCACCCTAAAGAGAAAAAGAAAACGGTTGTTGTGAGGGGTTGCAGAGTAAGGGTTATTGTTGATATAAGTGTATGTTGATATAAGTGTATGTTGGTATAAGTGTATGTTGATATAAGTGTATGTTGGTATCAGTGCATGTTGGGCTATTATATGCCTGGGGATCCATAGTAGATCCTAGACCTGGAAATGGTCGTGGTAAAGTTCCAAGCCTAGTCAACATGAGGATGTACTGGCTGGACATTAATTATTTGATGTTGTGGAGTAGTTGGCATGTTGACCTAACATCCAAGTCCATAGGTGATCCCAAGGCTTGCAAAGCGAAGAAGGATCCCATGGACCAACAAGGAAATGCACAATATAGATAAGTATTGGACTATTTTGCTTATGAATATACATGTGTATATGATTTGGTTATGATGTTTTAATCCCTTGTTCTAGAGATAAAACCAATGAGAATAAATTAAACATGTGAATCTATTCAATGTTTGGATATAGGTATCGTTGGGAGCGAGAACTATGAGAGCATCCTAAGGGTGGATGTGGACATGTGACTGTCCTGGAACGCTCAGAATGAGCAGCAATGAAAGAGGTGCGAGTGAGACTGTGAAGTTCCTAGCAGCCAAGGAACCATGTGGGGAGGTGTGGAATAGATCGAAGACACTAAGTGTCGTGACCAAGAGGGATTGGTCCAGCATTCACGGTGAAGTGAAAGAGGCTGAGAGCATGAAAAGCCACAACGGTGGTGTGGGTTCCAGGATGGAACAAAACAAAGAGGGGAAGAAACTCTTGCTGCTCTCTCTTGCCCTTTTAATTATATATATATACATATATATTTATGCATTGTGAAAACAAAAGATTATTGAATGCATGTATGACTGAAAACAGAATGTGTGTATTTGCTTAAAGTAAATTATGAATGCTGGAATAGTTAATTCCCTGCCCAAGAATGGACATGAATGAGCTCATGTGCCTGTTGGGAAGGCATGAAAAATATGAAAGTCTCCTTGATCAAACTTGGACTGTCATGCCAATTGGGAAATTAACTGTCTGATTTTAATATCTATATTATGCTTGGCCTGACAGAATTTCAATGGTGCATTTCACAGGTGAGAAAAGTGAATCCTGGTGGTGCACATTGATCATGGCAGCAGATCAAAAGTTGTTCGACTTGGCTGGAAGTCTCCTTCAAATGATTGCTAGGACCCAAGAGAATCTTGGAGAGATGCTCACGATACAGAAAAGGTAGATTGAAATGAACCACCAGATTTTGCAAGACTCTATTGGTTTGCAAAAGGAGGTGAAAATCCTTCTGGGAGAAATCGAAAAAGGAAAGAAAGGTGGATCAGTAATGGGACATCCGTCCAAGCAATCTATTAAGAAATGGTATAAGCATGAAGACTCAAAGGAAATTGACCAGGAAAATATGAAGCAGCCAGTGAAATGTTGGGAATGCGGAGGACATCATTTACGCTGGGACTGCTTGATGAGGGAACATGAAGAGGGCAACAGTCGCAAAGTTCCTAGACTTTGGGATAAACTAAAAGATGAGAACCAACAGGAGAATTTCATGGAAGCCGAGGGGCTTGGTCCTGAATGTTCAAGGTAAATAATTGAACGTGGGACAAATCTGCAAAATTTTGAAATTTTGGATGTGCAAATTGTATATGTATTCCTATGTATTGGAACACCGAGGATGGTGTTATTCCAAGGGGGAGGGGAATGTAACACCCCAGTTTTGACCCCATTTGCATGATGTATATAATGTAATTAATCGTGGTAAGGAGCTAAAGGAAAAATCCCCACCATCGATTTGGTTTTGTATGTTTTAGCGATAGGGATAGTTACCCATGGTATATCGTGCTATCCAGCACATTATAGTTTGGCATCATGTAAATACACACATCAATTAAAATCAACCTATAGCCAGCTACGACGATGCAATGTTAAAATGAAAATGGCACGATTCCAAAGGATAAGGGGGGGTGGGGGGAATTTTCTAACTGTGGGAGCCATTGGGAAAGTGCCATGTGTCAACCACCTTCTTGTCTCTTTCATCCACCAAGTCATTTGGGACAGGAGTTAGTTGAGGGCAGTTACTACTTGAGGAAACGTGGGCATGGGGAGCGTCAGTTTGGCAGGCTGTTGTCAGTTCTGACAGTACACATACCCACCGGCAGAAGCCATCGTTTCTCTCATGCCTGGTATTCACCTTCATGATTGTAGTCTGGGGAATTCCATCCTCACATAGAGAGACATTTTGTTTTCCTCACACATAGTTTTCCCATCATTTTTCCTCACACACCGGTCGGGGTTCTCCTTTAGTTTTGTGCATGCAACGAGCTGGAAAAGCAGCCTCAAGGGCACGATTTCTGCTGTGTATGTGAAATAGCCATGGTTTTCATCCATGATTGAGGCTTGCTATTTTTTTAACCCATGATTTGGGTTTCTATCGTTCTTCCCATGATTTTTGGATGTTGTTGAGAGTCCGATTTCTTTTTCCATCTCGGACTGTGTCTTTTCCCCTTACACACAAGTTGAGAGTTGTTCTTCCCCATTTCTATCTGTGTCAATTTCTTCAATGTTTTCATTGAGGAAATGTGTGATGTGGATTCATGGATGTGGGTTGGCTATTGATTTCCACATCCGTTGGTTGAGTTTCCCATGTCTATGCTGGGATTTCTACATCTTCCCCTACTATGGATTGTGCAAGGTTGCCACAGTTATCTTGTGAGTTTGGGTTGTTGATGTACCTTGGTTTTGGGTTGCTGTTGAGTTTTTTGGCCATGCTAGGGCCAAGAACAACCCTGAGTGGTCTTGTGGACCTGAACTGTGTTTCACCTTTTGTTTGAGATTGTCACCTGGTTGTCTTTTCCTTCTTCACAGAGCTGTGAATGGATTGATTTGGTGCGGTATGCAGTGGTTGGTCTTCGGATTGCAGTGGTGGGCTTGGCTGTGTTTTGTGTAACCTTGGATATGTGTAAGCCTGCATTGACCCTTATTCCTTGAGGAATCATGCCTAGCTCGGGGGTGGCAGTGTTGCTCAGAGATTGATGAGCATGCTGGACTATGGTTGGGTGGAACGTTACAGTGACGTAGTTGGTTGCGGGGTGATTTCTTCATTAAAAGATAAGTAATTCTGACTATTTCATCTTTGTAATTATATCTACTGTTCCATGAATTATGATGAACATGTTAAATGCTGGAATGTGTGTGTTGCTTCCACTGAATGTTGAGTAACTGTGTATCCTTGTATATTTTATGCATCTTAGTATGAATTATGTTAAGTTTTTAATATCATCATTTATCCCTACTTTTGTTAATGGGGGTTTTTTGCCTATTTGTTTGGTGTTAGTAGTGTCCTCTTCGCTGGTCAGAGGGTCGGGGACATTACAACATTCGTCAACTCAAATATCAATATCTTTAGACATCTTTACTCATCTGTTATTTGGATAATTACTGTGAAGGGACATTCCAACGTTACACCACATATATGTGTGGTAAGCTAGGGACATAGGTATTTCGATAAAATCAGTGATTCCAAGTGAACTACTTACCATCATTTTACATCTCAACTACTTATCTTAGGTCTGACGACGTTCTTGTTCATCCAATAAGAGTCTCTATATTTAGTGCAATCTTTTAATATAACGAGAAGCATTATCTATTTTATGCACAAGACACTTTATCGTTCACTTTGGCTACACTGTAGCCTAATTTCATAGGTAATCTAGCTAGTCTTTTTCTTTTTGTACGTTTCATATATCCATATTTATATTCAATTATGGTCCAAGTGGGGCTTCCATAATTCATCACCTGCAAAAATCTCAATGCTTTGTGAGTTACCATAATATACATGTAATATCATTTCAATTGTGAAGGCATAAAAATATCATAATCCTTACTTGACATATTCTTTCTTCCAGAGCCTAGAAGCTCCACCTCAAACAAAACTTTTAATATTTCTATGCGTACTCGATGTTTCTATGCCTACTTGCTCAACATCGTATCCACGTGGTAACTCGATATTTCCGATGCTTCGTAGCTTATCATCAAGGGATGTCTACCTAAGCCCTCTAGACCTAAGTGACTACATTATACATCCAACATAACTTGATAATCTAGTATTAAAGCATGTATAGACTATCTCAAATATTCTATAACTAAATTGCTTTAGACTGAACATTCTCAAAATGATATAGTTACTATATTCAGGTACTTTAATAGAAATTTTCCAAATTTCCAAAACTTCTTATAAAGTATATTCTCAACAAATCAAATTATCGAATCTATGTTTTCCCAAAAATTCAATATAACTAATCAAATGTTATCGTCTTGGTATCCTTCCATAATAGACAAGGAATCATTCAGGCTCCAGATGCTACTTTTTCCACTAAGTATTTCATCTTTGCCTATGATCCCCATGCGATGCTGCTACTTGTAACCATGTGCACCTGCATTATTTTCTCACAACTTCTTGGCCAAAATAAGTTGCATCATACTCTCATAAACAAATTATATAATGACAAGTTCGTATTTGACTGCAATGAAATATACTTGTGTACCATATCAAGGCTTTACTTCCTCTTCAATATCTTTTCTTGATGTGTTAATATTATGCACTTAATCTTATTAAAAACAATTTCTACTTGTACTTTATTCGTCAATACATATGTAAAACAACATAAGTATATCTTGCATAGATATGTTGCGTCAAGCCTAATACTATCTTCATTTTCTCATTCCCCAATCAAACAAATAACCTTTCCTATATTTCAGTTCATGCAACTAACTTCATGCATTGCACATAATTCTAAGAAAACCCATGCAACCAGTTCAGTTCGATGATCTTAACATTAAGCAATATTTCGTTTTATAGCGTGCAAACAAGTAATTATAATATCTCATATTCAAGTCATATAGTTCACAACATACCTATATGTCGATGAGTCCATTAGGTCCGAGCGTTGTAAACATTGCTCTGATAACATATGTAAAATACCACTGATACCTCGATGCCATTATGTGTGGAAAAGGGATAAAAATTTTGTTTCACTGTTATCACAACATGATTCAACAATGAGACACCATGAATCAATTTAGTTAAACATCTCCTTTAATAATTATAATTTCTACTTCACATAATTAACTGTCTAACATAATATAATCATCGAAAAATAACCAAACTTCGCTTGTATTAAGGAAACTCATAAGATACCACTTCACTATTTACATCATGGTTATCATAAGAAGGAAGTATATAAGAAAAACATAGAGAACACAAAATAATCCACATCAAAGCACGTGAGGACAAAACAATGTATGTGGTTCACCCCATCCTTGGGGTTATTTCCACCAAATCTGTTAGCTATATTATTATTTTATTAAAGAGAAGTATTACAAAGTGGTGGCGCATCCATTGCCATATTTCCTTACTTCAAATATCTTTGCAAAGAGATATTTCAAATTACCAATTGCCCTCTTTGTAGGGCCTTGCAATGAGCTCGGAAGTCATCCATGGATCCCCGTCTTTAACCAAAACATTCAGAACCCAAATCTATTAGTATCCTGGAATAACGGACTTATACCCAATCCTAAAGGTTGTAATTCTAACCTTCACTTCTTCTCGACTTGCAAATGGAGACTACTTAATGGTTTTCATCCCACTAAGGGATACGGATATTCCCAATATACATACCATGTATCCTCTATGGTGATTGATACAAAACAATACTTATAAACTATAAAACAATCTAACTTGTAAACATCACGGATAGTAATATCACAGTATCTCTTTACCATATATAAGGGATGGAATTTGTGGTTATGGTATTTGTTACCTTCAACAACCATTCATTTACCAAGTCACCATAATAATGATGTGCAGATTGTCAAAACAATATGCCATACAAGTTATCTTTAGATATTCAATACCTGAGTAAGCGCGTGCACACACACACACACATATATATATATATACATTCTGAAAACATTAATCAAGATTCAAGAAAAATCGGTAAAGTGCGTATACTAAGCCCAGATATTCTCCCATGCTTTATTGTGAGGATGATTCCAAATCCTATATAGTATACTACCTTTAGATCATAAGTGGTATCGAACTTTACTCAGTATCTATACTCTGAAAACTCATACACAGAGGTATAACACAGATCGAGTTTAAACTAAAACTTAAGAGTATTTCGAACCAACACACAAACAAAAATTCACAATGCATAGCATACTGAAGGATAAAATGTAGAATGGGGAGGACTCCTAGAACTGTATGTAAGAAAATTGTAAGTAGAACTCTCAAAAATGCGAAATGTAGACCTTGGTCACTGGTTTCATATAACTTTAAGAGAGGATGCATGCAAAAAGCGTGGACTGATGAAGAAAAACACATGCATAAAATCATAATGGCACAAGCTGGTTCCATTCCCAATATTCTTGGACCCTATTTCCCTATATCTTTAAGAGAGGATGCATACAGAAATCATGGACCGATGATGAAAAAAGCATGCATAAAATCATAATGGCAGAAGTTGGTTCCTTTCCCAATATTCTTGGACGCTGGTTCCATTCCCCCGGGGACTAATGAAGAAAAATGCATGTAAGAATTGTAATGGCGCAAGCTGTCATTTAGCGAAGACTACGGATTCCATGTCTGGTTTAAGAGAAAAGCATACATGTTTTTGCTTTTACCAAGTTGAGATATGCAATGAAAATTCCACTACTAACGCATCCATGGATTGGGCTAGACCCATATAAAAAAATGATCCAGTATATAAAACTAAATAGCTGGTCTTGGATCTATTTATATCTAAATATATAAACCCTAACGCATGCAAGGAAAATCAATCCATGGAGTCGGATACAAGATGATCCTAATATAATGTACATCCAGGTTTGTAAATCAAACTATGGAGTTTATTTTGTCCATATGCACGCTTGGGCATTATCCGTTACTCCATTACCAAAATATTTATTATTCATATTTCATACAAAGTGCATTCATCCATTTTCTCCAATCCAATACAAAATCAGATAATGATCTTTTCAAGAAATTGCCTAGGAAAAATATATCAAGACCACATCAAAATAATATACAGGTCAATCCCGCAGAATTAAAGGGAAAGGTTCACAGGCTTAAATCCAAAAACGCAGGCATGAAAACATGAACCTACCTTACTCCATACCACACACCTATAAAAAATATCAAAGGCTCATTCACTCGAAGGAACACTAGCTAGACACACATCAGATGAATTGTTCAGTTGTTTTCTCCAGAGGCCACCACCTAAATGGTATCTCATTCACTTGTAATTCAGCAATATTTTTAAGCACAAAGTATACTCTAACATACTGCATCACAACACTGAATGAACCCAAATTCAAAGCACCTAAAACATTTTTCCTCCTTTAGAGAAAACATATCGCCCCACCAAAATCAAGAACAACCAGGATAAAAGAGTGTAAAGACCGTTCACCTAGCACTGCCATAGTGAGAAATTTATTCTCATGAAAACCCTAGTGCTTCCATGATTAGTGCTTACAAATTCCCATAATGCACCCACAATGGGCGTCAATAAGGCAAAGAAAAAACCTTCATAAGTAACGTCTCTTCCACAGTTAATGTCCGTCAAGGTGAGTAATTAACAGTCGTCTACTATAATTCAAGTACGGGTTTTCCACAATGCCCAAAAATTAGTAATGCATCCTCAATATTTGATACAAGTTCAGGCATTTCAATAATGCCTCCACAATTAGATGCTATACCCCAGGGTAGATCAAATGGTGTTGATATTCTTCTCCACCTATATATAATGTTTTTATTTTACATTATGTTCATATCTAAAATTCCTTTTGCTATCTCCTTATTTTGATGTTCCTTATATATATATATAATATATATGTGTGTGTGTGTGTGTGTGTGTATGAAATTACTTTTACTATAATCTCCACTAATATATATATAAATATATATATGTGGGATTTGTTTCACTATGTAATACTTGAAGTGTAACAAATTTCGGAACTCTAAAATTTCCACCTCACAAGAGGCCACGGAAATGCACCATAGAGATTTAATCCATAGTGCTTAATCCTTTTTTTTATTTCGTAACACCTGCAATAAATTCAGTCTGCTACAACACTTATCTTCTAAGCAATATAAAGGTGTAGACACCGTAATTACATAACCATTATATCTATTTAGTATCTTTAAGGCTAGATATAATAACCAACACAGATCCAGAATATATATTGACTTACAACAATATTAATAATAAATAGACTGAATCTTCAAATTAGAAAAAGGATTGCTATGTAATGTTGCATGTAAC